>AYEL01084840.1:0-42460 GCA_000484575.1 Olivierus martensii
GGCAAATGTCTGGATTACCTGCTGGCGGCGACCGCCGGCCGTCGCGTCGCGTCGTCGCGTTTTCCGTTAGCCAGGCGCCGTCGTTAATAAAGAAGCGCGGCGTCCCGTTGACGCGTTCTCCTTCGGGGCTCCTAGCGCGATACGCGCACCAGTTTTATATATATATTTCCATCTTGAGCATATACTTTTCTCTTTAATTGTATAATTTATTTTTATTTTTTCATTCCTTCTATAACTAATGTTTCGTATGAATAAAGCCCATTCATACTTAACTGTTTCCCAAAGTTATTTAGTATTCTGATATCATGTCTCATTGTGACCCATGCAGTGTCTCACACTGCCCTTCAATGGGGTACAGTGAGACTGAAAGGTACTCTTACACAAAACTGTAAATATTTCTTTATACCACTCAAGTATGACTGGTAAAATTCGGGGAGTTACTCTAGACTAAGGGTGGCCAACCTCCGGCCCGCGGGCCACATTATTTTATTATATCTAATACCAACTGTATGCGGGCCACATTATTTTATTATATCTAATACAACGCTATGTATACTTATACCTGTATCTTCTCTTTTTTAAATAAATACTTTTATTATCAATTGTTTTTGTCATAAAATTCTATTATCAATTGTTTTTGTTTTGGCCCGTGGCCCACCATAAATTTTTCATACAGCTCCTTACAAAAAAAGGTTGCCGACCGCTGCTATAAATTATTATTTTTCCTCTACAAAAAAAGTTGCCCATCCCTAGCTTAGACTAACGGATAGTAATATAAGGTTGCCCACCCCTGCTCTACAGCTTTTTCATTGCATGGGAACTAGGGCTGCCCATCCCTGCTCTAGACTATAAGAAATCTCATGACATCATAGATTCAAAATTTCCATACAATAGAGTAGAAATAAAAACAAACAACATTTTTGTCTCAGTCTGGCCCACTCTTCCCTATATACTGTATTCATTTCTTGATTCACTTTTACTAATCAAGATATTTCGAGACACAACAATACAATACTAATAAGTGAAATTTTAGGAGTTATTCCTTATTATGATTTTAAAAAATATATTATAAGGAATAAATTTAAAAAATAATTCTGAGAGATCTGACTAGTAGGGTTTTTTTTTTGCATATTTTACGTCCCCTTTCCAATCAGGGAGATTACTAAGGGGACGGGGCCAGTTCCAACCACGGGCTGCACCCACACCCGTGGAGGGGGGCCGGATGGTGAAGGACGGGGATCACCGGGCCGGGCCCAGCACCCCGAAAAAAATCCGGGACCAGACCCGGGTCCTCCAGCATGGTACGCCAACGCGTTACCACTCGGCCATCTGGCCGCCTTACTAGTAGGGTTTAAGATGATGACCATTCGAAACAAAAATGGTGACTATTATAAATATTAAAATGACATCGGCAGGATTGGTCCGTTGAAACATTTTGGTATTCAACCTAGAGGATAATGATCGAATGGCAAGATTTTGCTTTTCACGGAATCCGAGATTTTTGTATAATATTTTTAGTCATATTATATATAAATCAATCGCGAAAACGGATTTTTGCAAAATATTTTTAATTATATTACTAGTATTAAATCGGTATATAAATCAATCGCGAAAACGGAACTCGATAATAGGCATATATAAAAGATGTATTAATATGTATATGTATTAATTAATCCTAATCATATCTCTCTGGAGTGGATTCTAATCAATATGTTATATTGAAACCTAATATATGCTAATTAGGCCACGGGGTTGCTATTTCCGATGAAAACTAAAATTGTTCAAATTTTCACATCAAGGTGAAATTTATCCAAATAATTAACCCTTCTTTTGTTTTCTTTTGTCATCAGATGACACCAGTTTTCTTTCTATAAGAATAATAATTCATGGGGCGAAAGAAGTCCTTCCACAAGCTGTCCATCCCTGCGGAGAGATCAGCAGGATGGTGGACGACGGGGATCGACAGGAGGGCCCGACTTCATGATCATGATAAATATTTTCAAGAGGTGGGACTCGAGATTCAAACCCGTGTCTTCCAGAGTGGAAAGCCGAAGGGTTTCTACGTAGCCAATCCAGCCGACAAAAATGGGTCTTTATTTATAAATGTTACTTATTTTATTTATACATATAAGCCATATTTTGAGGGGCCCCGCGAAAAATATTCCAATCGGGCCCCACACTAACTAGATCCGGCACTGGTATAACCATAACGTTGAAACCTAGAACGAGTTCTAGATTGTCAACTTCGCGTCGGTTACGCTGCGTGGAGAGATAGCCGGATGGTGGACGACGGGGATCGACGGGAGGGCCTGACTTCATGATCATGATAAATATTTTCAAGAGGTGGGACTCGAGATTCGAACCCGGGTCCTCCAGAGTGGAAAGCCTAAGAGTTTCCACGTAGCCAATCCAGCAGATCTTCCAGAGTGGAAAGCCGAAGGGTTTCTACGTAGCCAATCCAGCCGACAAAAATGGGTCTTTATTTATAAATGTTACTTATTTTATTTATACATATAAGCCATATTTTGAGGGGCCCCGCGAAAAATATTCCAATCGGGCCCCACACTAACTAGATCCGGCACTGGTATAACCATAACGTTGAAACCTAGAACGAGTTCTAGATTGTCAACTTCGCGTCTTACCTTAGGTAATCAAGTTAATGCATTTAATTTATTCAAATCTTGTTATAAAATTTTGTCATAAAACTGTTTTTATTTTCTATTATAATTTAAATCAGAAAATTTAGTGCAAAATAAGCTACTGTTATAATAGTAATAATAAAAAATAATATTAAAACTATATATATTCGCCTAATTGTTTCTAACCTCGACGTCGCCGACGAGCGTCTCCGCCATGTCGGACTATAAACAAGCCTTTAAGAACAATTCCCGGCGTATTTTTGGCTTTCAAAACATGATGTAAAACCATAACAGGTTTCTTCATTACGACGATGGTCACGTGACTTCTCGTTCAATATGGCAGCGGTACATGGTTCGTTTACCAATTCTGTTGGCAGCGGTACATGGTTCGTTTACCAATTCTGAGGTAAATTTTTGGAAAATATCTAATAATCAGTGCCGCTTTAGTTCTATTATAATTTTTGACTTAGTTTGATGAGATCTATCGAATGGTATCACATTTGGCAATTCTGTGATCTTTCGTCCATGGTTCTATTATAATTTTTGACCAGTTTGATGAGATCTGACTCATATCATATTTGGCAATTCCGTGAAAAGCGGAATCCAGCCGATCGAATACTATTAAGGTGGGTTCACACTACGACCGACTAGGCTGATTTCACCGACTCAGCCGACCGACTGATTCGAGCCATATAATCACATTACACCGCCGACTGTCATTGCTATAGTAATGTGACGTAGAATCGTTCAAGTCGGTCGAGTCTGTCGTAGTGTGAACCTACCTTTATGCTATTATATAAATATATCCGAGAACTGAACCTAGATTTTTCAGAATGAAAGCTTAGCATGCTTTCATCCTGAAGGACTCGGTTCAATTTCCGGATCCCAAACTCCACCTGACGGCTGATCCCACCATGAATGAACCATGCTCCAATCATTTTTTCAACCTGCTCCAATCATTGGCCGCGTAGAAACGCTTCGGTTTTCTACTCTGGAGGACCCGGGTTCAAATCTCGGGTCTCACCTCTTGAAAATATTTATCATGGAGTCTGAGCCCGGCCCGTCGATCCCCGTCCTCCACTATCCGGCTGACTCCTCCGCAGGGGAGTCAAATTCAGATCGACACATCCCAATAACATTTGTAGTCATCTGTAAACGTTGTATCGAAAAATTATAGAGCACAACCATCCAAAGTAATTTGTCCAGTTTGTCAGAAACCATATGGAAGAGAGGAATTAATAAAATCCAAAAAGTTTCAAAATGCCTTGAATGGGTGTTCAAGTAGATGTCCGAAATACGAAAGAGTAATTCTGTTTAATACGATAAGGTCTCACGTTGACTATGAATAAAAATTTCCTTACTATACAACAATGGCCGGATTGGCCACGTGAAAACGCTTCGGCTTTCCACTCTGGAGGACCCGGGTTCGAATCTCGGGTTCTATAGTATCTCGAGTATCTAGGATAAATCCCCTTGAAAGTATTTATCATGGGGTCCGGATCATCCATTGAAAATATTTATCATGAGGTCCAGGCCTGGCCCATCGATCCCCGTCCCCTTAAAAATATTTATCATGGGGTCCGGGCCCGGCCCGTCGATCCTTCTTGAAAATATTTATCATGGGGTCCAGCCCGGTCCTCCGGCTGACCCCTCCGCAGGGGTGGGCGACCTGTGGAAGGGCTTGTTTTGCACCGCCACTTAGTACTCTTACTGAGTGGAAAGTGGCGTCATCTGTTGACAAAAAAAAAATATTAAATCTGTAATTTTTCTTTAATTTTGCAAAGCATTTATACAGTCATATTTTAAATTTGTACAAAAGACTGATAAATACTTTAATAAATATTTTAATTCGTTGATGTTTAAAAGTCTAAAATCTATAACATACCCTAGCAACCAAATAAACAAATCAATACAGCTATAAAAGTAACATATGGAGTTATAAAATATCTATGTATTAAAAAATAAACAGTAAATTTTTTTATTAATAATTTATATTGCATAATAAAAATAAGGATACTGTATATATTTTACTCGCAAATATAACATGCAACGATGAGGAGAGACTTTTGTATGTAAACTGTTATCATGATCAGCGCCGGACCTAGAATGAGATGATTAAGCATAAGCCTCGTATCCTCTAAAAACTTTTGAATTAATTTGTATATTCTTCCGATATTAAAAAGATGAACTCAAACTACATCTTATAGTATTGTCTATTCAAATATTTAAATAATACTGAATAACCGAGCTTATGGGATATTCTTTTAATGTGTCTTGCTTGTCGGCTGGATTGCCGTGTGGAAACGCTTTGATTTTCCACTCTGGAGGACCCGGGTTCGAGTCTCGGGTCCTACCCTTGAAAATATTTATCATGGGGTCCGGGCCCGGCCCGTCGATCAAAAAAAAGTTGTAACAGAAGAGCAAGAAAACATTCCTTAGACAAGCCGGAAATTATTGTGTTTTGCCATGCATGTAGGTAAAAAAGTACTCTGACTTAGCAGGTAAGTATTCGCATAATTCAATGAAAACCATTTCAAAATATTCTGAAATGGTTTTCACTGAATTACAACTTACCATTTTTTTCGATTAGGATTAAAACATTATTCATTGGTTAGTATGGTAATATGCCATAAGCTATCAAATAAAAACACAGAAGATACTATTTAGTGTTTCCTTGATAACCAGGGAAATCAACTTTAGAAGATGGGATCGAAATTTTTGTTAACAAATTTCGATCCTATCTTGTTTAATTATTTTGTGAAAAGTATGGCAGTAATTATTTCTCGGAAGTATTGATAAGATATTAAAATGATAACTAGAATTGAAAAATTTAAAGATTCATAAATTATAAAGCGATAATCAAAGCAGACGATCTTCTATTTATACGCATGCGCTTAGAAGCAGACGAATTGGAGATTTTTGAAGCGGTAAATGATGATATTTATTTATATTGTATTTTTTAAAATAATTATTTAAAATTTATTTTCATAATTTCTATATTAAATAATTTAACGAATAATTTAATTAGATTTAAATTTCCACACAAGCTTAATTATATTTATCTTAAAAATATTTCGTGCTATAGAGTCGGTCTACAAAGACATCATTGTGCATTTTTCCGACGGATAATACTTATTAAGGGGACAGAAACAAATGCCAATTAAATTGATTAATTGATAAACAATTATTAATGATTTTTCTTCACCTTGAATACAAGAAAATTAAACTATAGTTCATATTTATTATATAAAATAGAGCTCATTTTATTATATCTATATTAAATGAATTTTTTGGTAGTATTTTGTTAACTATTTGCTTCTTTGAAAAAACGAATAAAGTTTTTGGATGTTTCTCAGTGACTATGCATGACTATGTATCTGATGTCATTACATATGTTTATGTGTTAATGCGCGCGAGTGAAAGAAGCGAGAGGGTGCCGTTTCCTAATGTTGCCTCGGGTGAAAAATATCTAGATATCTTTGCTGCTCATGATACGACGGGTGATCAAAAAGTAAGGTTACAAAGCCTGCAGTGAAACGTGTACATTTTATTTTAAATTTATTTTTGTTTTAATTAGTAAGTATACAGATGGATTGATTGTTATATTACAAATAAATAATAAATATAGGCGCTCCTCTAGTTACGAACATTATACTTAAAAAGGTGAAGTCTCATTTTTAATTTCACAAAATTTCAAAAACTCTTTATTAGTTTTAAGTAATATGATAACAGAATGCTCTAGCAATCAATATAATGTAAAATTACACAGTTATTTAATATATTATGGCAGTATTTCAAGATGGCGGCCATTACACCAAAAAATTTCTTGCTTTATATTCGGAAATTTTTATTAAAATCTGTGAAAGGAGAAATTTATAAGTGGTCCAGTTATGAAATATATTACAATATACAGTTATTTTGGTACTTTTGGAGTCAAAATAACAGTATTATCTCAGGTTAGGTTAGGTTAGTTATATTAAGCCGCCATTTCCTCATGGGATATCTGGCGGCGGCCACTTATAGAACTCATCACAGGCCGGCCAACATCCATGATGGGGTCAACCAGATGGTTGAAGGATGGGGTTCAACGGGCCGGGCCGAGACCCCTCCTCAAAAACTGGAGGTGTGGGACCCGGATTTGAACCCGGATCCTTCAGAGTGGTAAACCAAAGCTTTACCACGTGGCCATCTGGCCGACAGTATTTTCTCAGTTATGATCAATCCGATTTACGAACGAAACTTACGTACGAATTATGCTCGTAACTACAGGAGTGCCTGCATCTAGTATAAAATTTTTTGCTAAAATAGATACAATTTAAATCAGTTTTTTTATAATTAATTAATGTTAAAGTTTATAATTAAATACATAAAAAAATATTTATCATAATCATGCTTGGAAAGAATATAATACATAAATATATATTTTTTGTCTGATTTGATTCCACTAATATTAAGGCATTTCTACTCAAGCCTCTTCAAAATATGTACAACTTCTTTAGAAGTTGGCGGAATGATATTCTGAAACAGAATTTTATAACTTTTTATTAAAATGAGTTCCTTGAAATTCTGAAATTAGAATATAAAAAATTTAAAAGATTGAAAAGACAAACTTAAACTATAAGAATATTCAGAAAATAATCTAATTCTTAACATATTTATATATATAAATAGAAATGTAATTAATTATTTCTTGTATTTATTGAAACGAAAAATGTATGAGATTGAAATGATGAAATTATAAAATTGAAAAACGAATATTTTTATAGATATGAATCATTACCAAACAATCGATAACTGCAAAGGAATATCCTCATCACTGTTTACCTATATTACTATAAAAGCTACAAACGTTAAATTAAAACAAACCTTAAAGAAAAATAATTGCAAGCAATATCAATTTTTAACTTTTTTTAATAATAGGAACAAATTTCTTCATTGCTGGTTTACAGTATAGCCTCTATTGTTTTATCTTTCTTTTCATTTTATGCCAGAAATTGTTTTCAATACGATTTAAACATAAAATTTTGATCACTATTTTTTAACTTGAATTTAAAAATATATACTACCAGTATAATATATATATATTTTTTAATTCAAGTAATTTATTAAATTTATTTGCAAATTTTTAAAAATTCGTTATGGTTATTTTGTTACACCTAAAATAACTATGAAACTATTTAATATTTGTTATTATTCAGTAGTTAATTAGTTCATAATGATATATTAAATAATAATAAATATTGAACTGTTAAATAAATTTTTATGAAATTTAACATAGAGATTATGTCATTAAAGAAGATTTTATTGGCATACATTTTAATCTCTTATCTCTAATTATTCCAAAATGAAGGACACATTCTTTCCACATAGAAAAGTAGGTGATTAACAGAACTATCACCTACTTTTTGTTATTATAGCGTTACATCATCATCAGATATAGTATTTCAAAATATGCCTAAATTTACGAAATATCATCGCATTTTTATTTGGTTTTTTAAATTACATTACATATATGCAAGTTCTCTGAAGGCCAAAAATATAGAAAGCTTTCTTTTCTAAGCTTTTTAGATAAATGGTTCTGAATGATTAATCTTTTATAATAACGTTACATCATCATCAGATATAGTATTTCAATATATGCCTAAATTTACGAAATATCATCGCATTTTTATTTGGTTTTTTTAAATTACGTTACATATATGCAAGTTCTCTGAAGGCCAAAAATATAAAAAGCTTTCTTTTCTAAGCTTTTTAGATAAATGGTTCTGAATGATTAATCTTTTATAATATTTTAGAAAATAACAAAAATTCTATTTATGATTATTAATATTAGTTGTTTTATTTTTTAGTCATGAAGATAATTCAAGAGTTGTTAGACAAATACTACCGTTACTTGGGAAGATCTATAGCAAGGCATCCGTTATATTTTCTCATCATACCATTATTTATTACTTTTCTTCTATCTTTCGGAATTTCTAGAATATCGTATCGAAGAGAAATGAACAGTTTATTTACTCCTTCGAGTGGAAGATCAGTAAAAGAACGTGAGTTAGCGTTGAAATACTTCTCCTTGAATTTGTCAACCGAATACGACTTAAGCAGATTAATCGATGCGGGAAGAAATTATATATTTATTGTCACTTCGACAGATGGAAAATCCGTTCTAAGAGAACATATTTACGAAGAAATCCGTTTATTAAATAAAATAGTACAAAATTTCAGCATAAGATGGAAAGATAAAGATGTAAATTATAGTCAAATATGTGTTACTAATTACGATAAATGTGTTGAGAATTTTGGACTTCTGGACAATAACACAGTCACGAATTTTCGTAAAGGATTGTTTTCCATAAAATATCCTGTTGAAATTAATCCAGAAACTTATAAAGTCACACCCTATGCTTTAAATTTTGGAGGAGTTACAACTGACGAACAAGGATATATAAAGGAAGCATTAGCTTATAGATTATTCTATGCAATCGATTTTGAAAGAAACTCGTATGAAGAAACCAATCAATGGGAAATTTCGGCTCTGAAAAAGTTTCAAGTGCTTAAATTCAGATATATTAATGTCGTTATGAGCACTTCCGATTATGGACAATATTCTAAGCAATATTCCGACAAAATGATCACATTAGGAAGTATATCAGTTACCACAATTCTGGTATTTTGTGTGCTATCCTGCATGACTACTAATTGTGTTCGAAGCAAACCATGGCTCGGATTATCAGCATTTGTATCAGCAGTTTTAGCTATAATTTCATGCTTTGGTACAGTGATACTTTTTGGAGTCAGCTATATCGATCTTAATAGTGCGTTACCATTTTTAATGATAGGTAAGTTTAAGTTTACTTCTGCTTTTATAATAATAAAACAAAAATTTATCGATATATTGGATGATAAAATAATATTTATATAGATAACTAACAAAGTATATTTAAATCTAACATTAGATAACCATCACAGATAAACTAAGATCAATTTCTTTGTGTATGCTAGGAAATTACTGAATAAATAAGGAACTATATTTATGACTCACTGATTCATTGATAGTACTTTTATAGAAACCTGATAATAAATCATAATTTTTTCACATGTGAGAGAAATATGAAAGTGAATTAAATAATGCTATAATCTAGTATGTATAATACTTATTTCTTCTAGTAAGCACTCACATATTCCTTAAAAAATGGTTTATTTGAAAGATATTTTCCATATTTCGATCATAAAATTTAGTTTATTTGAAGATTTTATACCAACGAATCTGCATGAAATATAAGAAATACTTAGAAGCCCTTAAAAACTTGGTCATATCTTGATGATATGACATCAGGATCTGAAATCTCCAGAAAAGAATGTTAGCTCGTTAAAAATAATAATTTAATTACGATTAAAATTAAATATATTAATTCTAAAATTTTTCGAAAAGACAAACTTCAGAATAATATTAATACTATTTTAAAAGTTTGATACTAAACCATCGCTGATTATTTTTTAATATAAAGCTCATTAAGGTGGCTTGTTGTAACTTTCGCTCCATATGAAATAACATTTATATTCGAGTGAAATATTTAATATTGCATGATTTCATAATCCGAATGACGAAAACCAATTAATAACAAAATTAGAGCAGTTTTAATACAGAAAAAATAAAAAAAATAATTTTTTTTTCAAGAAATACTCCAAACTGGGAGTTTTACCAATATTTGAAATGAATTACTTTAGATTTCATAAATAAATAATAACTGATTTACCTGTCTCTCAAATGAACAATTATTATCCAATATTTGAGTACAATACATAAATTATTCGTAAAAAAGAAAGAAATTTTCTATTATGAATATGTTAATTTATTAATTTAAATAAATGTGACTTTCAGGTATGGGTATCGATGACTCCTTTGTGCTTTTAGCTGCTTGGAGAAGATGTATTTCTTTTAAAAACATAGAAAGCAGAATGGAAAACACATATTCCGAAGTGGCCCTCTCCATCACAATTACATCTCTCACTAATATGATTTCCTTCATGGCGGGGATATTTACCCCTTTCCCAGCCATTAGCATCTTTTGTACGTACGCAACTGTAGGAATTTGTTTCACATTTTTATATCAAATGACATTCTTTGGAAGTTGTTTAGTTTTAACCGGATACAGAGAACATAATGGCCTCAATCCGTTCACCTTCCAAAGGGTTATTACAGGTAAAGCATTACTTAATGCATTTATTTATTTTAATGTAATCATTTAAATATAATAGATTTTAATAATAATAAATATAAAATTTGCAATAGATATTTCTTAATTTTATTTTTAAAATCATGGAATTAATCCAAGTTAACATTGATAAAAAATACGTTAGTAAAACAGAAATTAATAACTTAGCAGAATAACAAAAATTTAGTTTTAAATAAATTATTTATCTTCATTAAAAATAAAAACTGTAAAGTTTCAAGATATTATTACATTTAATGTTTATTCTCTGTTTTAAACGTTGACTCTAAACTATCGCTGAATATTTTTTATTAAAAAGCAATTAATTAAAATCCAACCTGCTATAATTTTCGCTCCAGGCGAAGTGATTTTTATAGTCAGTGAAATATTTAATTTTTCATATTTTCATAATCAGAATAATGAAAACCAATCAATAGAAACCTAGAGCAGTTATAATGCAGCTAAAAGTAAAATAAATAATATATCTAAATAATATAAACCATATTTTAGTTAAATTTATTCTGAGAATAATTATTCCTTGATTTATTATTTCATACGTAGTAGTTAAACATTTTCTTTGTACAAAATGATTAAATTGTTAATTCAGAAAGAAACCGTTTCTAAATTGTTTTAAATTCATTATTATAATATCAAAATTGTTTTTGTAGTAACATTTAATTACATCTGCATTTATTATTATTTGTCATTTTTCTATAACTCCAATTCATAAATTCCCCATTTTCGCAAATTAGAAATAAACTATGCTACTGAATGACTTTGCCATATTCCAGATCAGATCTTTCTAAACTTAGAAATAAAATAAACACTTTAGTAACAATTAACTTGTTTAAATCCACAAGTAATTCAAACAGCAATTCTATTAATCCAACAATAATTATATTTAAATAATAAATAATTAATCGAATAGCTCCACTTCCAATACAAGAATATTTACGAGTATTATCATCATCTTATAATTTATGTTGATCTTTAAAATTGTACATATTTCGTCTTGTTGATGTGATTATATTAACAATAAAATGATGCTTTCAAACATAATATATAACTAAAAATAATTATGATGTTTAATTGTATTATTGTTTATTTTTTCAGGCATACAAGACAATAAGAAGATATCGGAAAAAGAACATATTATGAATTTCTTGGGCAATAAAATTGGAGGATATATTACAAAGTTACCAGTGAAGTTAATCATAATTATGATTTCCATTTCTTGTTTGGGTGTGGGTATAAAAGGTATCACACAAATCAAGATAGGTCTGGACACAACTGAAATCTTACCAGCAGGATCATTAGGACACAAATTTACAGTTTTAAACAATAAATATTTCTCCAAATACTCGCATAGAATACATATAATTATAAATTCGCCTTTAAATTATGCTGATATGTCAGTACAACATCAGATCGAAAATGCTTTAAAAAAATTTGAAGAAAATCCTCTAATTTCTGGAACTGACTTTACTGAATCTTGGCTACGTGCTTATTTAATGTTTGCTACAAGTCACGTATCTAAATTCACTTTGGGTGCGTTTAATATTTCCGATAAACAGGATTTCATCGACGGTTTGAGAATATTCATGAAATTTCCTCAAACGAGGAACTTTCAGCGAGATGTGATTTTCAACGATAACTACACGGAAATAATCGCCAGTCGATTTTTCGTCATGTGTGATGATGTCAAAGACAAAACAGAAGAAAAGATGCTAATTGAGAACATGTGGTATATAGCAGATCATAGTGATATACCCATAAATGTATTTAGTTACTGGTTCACATTTTATGAACAACTAGTTGGTATCAAGCCTGTTGCCATTCAAACCATTCTTATTGCAGTTATCGCTATCATAACAATATTTCTGTGCCTCATCTCAAATGCAATATGCTGCATCTGTGTTGCTATCTCAATTATATTTGTAATAATAGAAGTTTTTGGATTTATGGCTATATGGGGAGTGAATCTAGATATTTTCTCATTGATCAACTTGATTATGTGCATAGGATTTTGTATCAACTATCCCGCTCATGTGACATATGCTTATATCACAAGCACTCACACTGAATTGGATGAAAAGCTACAATCTTCATTATATGCTATGGGATTACCAATATTACAAGGATCATTATCTACACTTATAGGAGTTAGTGTTTTAGTAATGGATTCTTCTTACATGTTTTCAGTATTTGTAAAAGTAGTTTTATTAGTAGTAGTTCTAACGGCTCTCCATTCATTTTTCTTCGTTCCTGTCATTCTGGATATTTGTCACCGTTATTATCGTTGCAATACTTATGAAGAGCAATTAAGAAAGAAAAATATTCTAAATGAGCCTTTCTGAACTCAGACCCAATGCCTGATTCCCAAGGATAACTTGTGCCAAAACCAGTAAGAATATTTGCACATAAATGTTTTAAAAAATAGTTTACTGATAAATTTTAAAGGGAAGTAAATAGTTAATTTTAATGTATTTTTTTAACTAAATCACAAATTTCTCATATTATTTAATAGTTAATAAAATATATGGTTTTTATCCCTGGGACTTTGCATTTTGTACTATCAGAAAGCTTTATGGTTTTATATTTGTTGTATCGCCTCGCTGCAACATTTTTATATTTTGTAGTGCCAAAACTAATTTCGACTTCTGAAACCATGAAGTGTATTTTTTGAGTTGTTTTGTCACTATTATACTGTTTTCTAAAAAGGATTCTTCATATTATGGAACTAGTTGTTGGGATATCATGATTAACTTGCTGAACTACGAACGGATTTATAGTTATACTTTTCTCTACGCTTATCAACTTTTTGAATTATTTTTTCATTTTTTAAATATTTCATTTTGACGTTCAGTGCAGAAAGAGACTAATTTTCTCAAGCTTTGCTAAAAGTTAGTCAAAATGGTAAATTTATATCAAAAGTAAAGAGAATATCAAGATTGTTGTATAAATATCGAACAACAGATAATCGTATTGCCCAATCAAAGGCTATAAAAAGGAATATAAAAGGGAATGAAAGGAAGAAACATTTGAATGTATGATATCTTCGAAACCGTTAATATATTTTCAATACAATTCAATGTTTCACTTCCACAAATCTGAAAAAACCATCTTTTCAGCATTATATACAGTAATAGATATAATGCAGAAAAATTCTCATACATAGAGTGCTGAATGAATAATATGGAAGGTTCATAAGTGCAATAATAAAGTTACAAAATAATAGTTATTTAAGAAATTTCAATTTTTATATCTGAAAAGAAAGGAATCAAGATATATAAAACTTTTATCTTGATTTTAATAAGAATAAACAGAATTATTTTTTATAGTCTATAACTCTACTGTTATTATAATGGTAAAAATTCATGTGTAATAAAGATCTTATATATAATAGTTATTTAACTTGTGTATTTTTCTATTCAGTACCTTGGAGAAAGTTGTAAATCGACTAAGCCGATGTAATATTTTCCAAGTATTGCTTTAATTTCTATTCCAACCGGAGCTTAATAAGATTCATGACAATTCCAGAATTACTATAGGTATTTCTGGAATGGGTATGGTATTCATCAGGGATCTCTGGTTTTTATTTCGTTTTTTTTTTTTTTTTAATAATATGGAATTTTATTTCGCTTTCCATCCAGCAAGTATTAAATAGGGGGCATTATAATGCCCATCTTCGACCGCCCATAACACTGTTGTATTTATAGTGTTCAATAACCTGGGACCTCCTGAAAAAATACTTGGAAGTAGAGATCTGGGAAATGAACGTGGATTCTCCAAATGTAAGTACAGCCTCCAACCACAGCTCAACAAACAAATCCAAAATAACGGGTTTGATAAAATATTGATCGTTAGCCTCAAAAGAGTTATGATAACTAATAATTTTTTTTTGCTAAATCGATGCTTTTCTCCGATCTAATTATAAAAAGATTCTTTTTTATTCCATTTTAAGGCTTATTTTAAATAAATCGCTTACAACCTTAAGAAACAGATTCAATCGCATCCACTGCTCCATAATTTTTCATGAAAGATACTGTGTTATCCACTCGGCAAGATTGTCTAATCATACAAGAATTTCTTATAATCTTGAATGGATGGCTGCGTGGTAAAGCGTTTGCTTGCCACTTCACAGGACTGGATTCAAATCCGGATTATACACTTCCAGATTTCATGAGAGGTTTAGGGTCTGGCCCATTGAAAAACATCTTTCAACCTTCCGGATGATTCCACCATACGTTTCTGCTTTCCTGTGATGTGCTGTAATATTAGCAACTGCCAAATAAGCAATATCGCATGACAATGTGTCGGCTTAATCAATATAACCTAATATTACAATCTTGAAGGACCTGCATTCAATTACTAAGTCACACACCTGTAGAGATTTTTCAGGAGTGTCTATTTCGGGATTATTGAGATAATTTCACCAGAGGCATGAGCGGCCCGTGATAGGTATGGAATTTCCCGCCTTTTAATAGATTCGTCGGATTCAATGCGTCGTAAAGATACTAAGAAAAATCAGAACATAATTGTTAATGTATAATTAAAAATTAACCCTAATTCTGCTGAATTAATTTAACTTAATTTATCTTAAGAAATTAATTAAAATCATAATTCAATTATTAAATCGTAAATAGTGCAAATCTTGTTTTAATTATTAATATTCTTATCAATTCAGAGATGGCGCTAATAGTAGTCCTAAATTATATCAAAAATTTCTCTTAATATCCTTGTTCAATTTATTAAATATATTCGAGATTTGGTTTCTTAAATTAAAAACACTAAGCATATACTGTATATATAGTAGTTTAGCTGTTTTTAGAAAAACTAATTTTAGTTTTTAAATACAAGTTGTTCACGACTTAGGATATTCGGGATTATTTATAACGTTGGATTCCAGAATCAAACCCCGAAGTGGATATCATCTTAAATGATTCATTATTTCATTGTCTTATTATTACTACTAAAAATTATTAACATTATCGGTCATTTTTGACTTAAAATGAGATTTGATTATGTTTTGATAACTTACATCCTAGACGATGTAATTTTCGAATGAGATAAAGTATGCTTTTAAAAATCTGAATTGTTTACAATTTAATCGTTTCGAAGAATTTTCAGTCTCATTTCTAGAATTAATAAGAAAGTGAATTCCCTAATTGGATACCATTAACCCGAAACAAGAATGACAATTGTTGGAAAAACTTGCTGAACGATTCCATTTCTACGAGGATCACCACAGAATTTCATTACAGGGAATTTCTGTGACTGTTCGCATTCAATCCACGATACTCGAAGATGAGTGTAACTCTTGAAAAAATACATTTTCACTCATCTTTTTTGAGTCAAAAATTCTGGAAGTGTGAAATCTGTAATTAAAACTTCCAGATGACAAATAACCATTTTATTACGCTGTCAACTGATCAACAGATAAGATCTATTGATTGATAAGGATTGAAAATAATATGTAGTCCGTAGATTATACATTCCATTTATTATTTAAATTAAGTAAACAATAAAATAACCCATAATTATTTTCTGAATATTTTTCTTCCATTCAACAAGATATTTTCAACACGGTTAACAGGCCAAGAATCAAACTTTTCACTTTTTTTACTTGTGTTATTTTTTTTTATAAAATAAGAAAAAATTCTTGGAAAATAAAACTTTCAACAGGTTCTGATTACCTTTAAAAGTACTCTTTTTAGTTCATGACTTTCATCAATGTCATAAACAGATTATATATAATTTCAAGTCTAATCTCATTATATGCAGGATTGAGGTAAAGGACATTGGTTTTTTTTTTTTTAATAAGAAGGAGTCAAATCTTTTAGAGGACCCCTTTCCACTCAAGAAAGAGTACCAAGGAGTACTTGTATTATTATCACTAATAAACGACAATTTTCTTCGTAAAACTCACCGATGGCATAAAATTCGATTAAATGAATTTTATTTTGCAGTTGTTTTCTCCGTAAATTTTTTCATTGTAAATCGAGAAAGTAATGGAATTTGTTTAATTAATAATTTTATTTAAAAATATATAACAATATCAGTCAATTTGGTAAAAATATAACAGCACTCTTTAACGATTATCGAATTATTTACCAAAACATATTAAAAAAGCTCTTAGTTAACAGTTATCATGGAGTCCTGCATAATAAGATCGAGAAATATCTATCGTTTTTTAAGATCTCCAAATTGACTGGACCAAATTAGATGTAGTTTGTTTTAAATAGCGGATTATGATTTATGAAGGTTATATTTAAAATTTTGTCTCCGTCCCACCCATGGGGAGTTTACAATATGCGTATACACTAACGACACAACAAAAAAAAAAAAGATGAAAAAACATTCAATACCATGTTGGAAAAGCTCTAATGACAGATTTTTATGCAGTTTTTTTTTTAAATGAAAGTCTACTAAAAATTCTAAATCACCTTTTACTTATTGTTAGCTATAATATATCGTATAGAAATTTCATACAATACTTATAGTGCATGCAAATATCCTGTAAATAAAAATAAAAAAAAAAGTTTCTGTTAAATCGTTACTGCTGCTAGCTGACCAACTTTACATCAATCTAAATGGGTCCAGTAAAAGTTTGAATTTATTTTGAAACCATTATAGTGCATGCAAATATCCTGTAAATAAAAATAAAAAAAAGTTTCTGTTAAATCGTTACTGCTGCTGGCTGACCAACTTTACATCAATCTAAATGGGTCCAGTAAAAGTTTGAATTTATTTTGAAACCGTGTTTATTGTCCAATGTGGATACTGCAGTAGTGAGGAATATCTCCGAATTTCAGCGTTAATAGCATGTATTATAACTATATTTATTATAAACTCGCGTAACATATGTCATTACAGAATCTGATAGCTTTATGGGATCGCTTTATATATGCGTGTGTAGACATGGCTACAATAAGGATATTTTTACCATAAAAGAAAGATATTTATTGAGGACATTTTAATCTAACTAACTAATAGAAAATATTATTACTCTTTTTCATTCTATACGCAGTATATTTTCTATATATTTTAATAGAATATAATTTATCTACTTTACTTTAGATTCCGAATTTATTTGATTGAAAAATCATACATGAAATTTAAGTTTACATAGATCAGCATTATAGTTTTAAAGAATTTGCAGCAATGTTAACCAATTTAAATTCATGTCTGTTTCTCGATTACATTCAAATGATCAGACATAAAAATATCAAATTACATCTATATAATAAGGAGATTACTAAATATAATAATCTGTTATTATTTGTTGTTTAAATAAATCAGCTAATATCAAAATTATATTAGCTGACTTATTTAAATATCAGATCTTCCCAAAAGTAATATCTTTTCCATTCTGTACTTGTTCAAACATGTTTCAGATTGTCTAAACATGAATTTCTAAAGCTTTCGAAACGTTGAAAGAGCGTTATCGTTTTAAATGGAGAACATATACTTGATTAAATTAGCGAATAATTTATCTTTTATAGTCTTTCAAAATTTAATGCTAAAATGACATTATTTTTGGGATGACATAATAATTATTATCGAATAAAATAGAATATAATAATATAATACAGGTAAACCTGTGCTGGTTGCCATCTTCAGAAGTAGGGTACTAGCGATGCGGCATTGCGGAGCTGTCGTTTTCCGTTGGGTCCGTGGCCACACGGGCGTCTACGGGAACGAGGGTGAGGATTCCCTGGAAAGGTCATCGGCCCGGAGTTCAGTTGTGACCGCGACTGTTTCCCCTTCCGCCAGCTACATCAAAGGTACTCTACTGCAGTTATCGATGACAAATTGGCAGGAGAGCTGGTCCACTAGCACCGTAGCGAAGACCACCTACGCTTTCTTGCCTGAGGTAGGCAGGACTCCGGTCAGTACTGACCGTCGTTTGATTCAGATGTTGACCGGCCACGGGAATGTTCCCCATTATCTCTCCATCATCAAGCGGAGGCTAGTGGTTTTTGCTCCTGTGGCGTGCAGCGTGGTGATGCGCTGTACTATGTACTTAGCTGTCCCTATACGGAAGACTTCCGGCGGGACACCAGTATAGACTGGTCGTTCCCATTATCTCTCCATCATCAAGCGGAGGCTAGTGGTTTCTGCTCCTGTGGCGTGCAGCGTGGTGACGCGCTGCACTATGTACTTAGCTGTCCCTATACGGAAGACTTCCGGCGGGACACCAGTATAGACTGGTCGTTGACTGCGAGTGAAGTACTGCAAAGCTTGATAGCAAATAAAGAAAATCAGATGAAACTAAGGGAATTGACGGATACGATAGATCAACTGATGGCTTGATCCGAGCCACAGTGGCCTGCTTGGCTTCCTCTTTGGGAAAGGGAGATAGCCTTTCGTTCCTAGACCGTTAGGCTGGGAATGAGACGTAGCCGTCTCGTCCCCTTGGGCCCGGGATTCAGCCTCTAGTCGCCTTGTTACTTTTAGGAAAAGATGTTTCTGTGGTGGATCACCACAACACGGCAGTTACAGTTTCCGCTGATGGGAATGAGACGTAGCCGTCTCGTCCCCTTGGGCCCGGGACTCAGCCTCTAGTCGCCTTGTTCCTTTTAGGAAAAGATGTTTCTGTGGTGGATCACCACAACACGGCAGTTACAGTTTCCGCTGTGCAAGGGAGATGTCCGCATCTCCTGTGGATTGCTCGGTGACGGCGAGACCTCTCCGAAAAGTGCACAAAAGGACAAGGATTAAACCGTGTTTCTTAACTCTGTAGTACCTTCACAGGTGAAGCAGAGGACAATCTTTATGATTATGTCGAAAACACAATATGAGCCTGGTTGCCACCTGAGCTAGGTGGCCTACCTGCAAGCCGTGGCCACCTTAATATCCGTCAAAGCATATTGTAGGATTTTTAAACTGTGTAAAATGACCATCTCTGTTCTGTGGTCATGGCAAGTGAAATTTAATTTTGGCAACTTGTATGCAATATCTACTTAAGTGGCCAGCAAATCTTGTTTTGCTGGCCACATATTAGATCAGAAATGCCAGATAGGCTCTAGGTCTTCTATCAGCTGAGCATTCTAAACTGAAAAAATCCCGAAAATAGCCATTAATTAGAGATTTAATTAACAATGTGAAACTGTGTCATAAACTTTGTATTTTAAAAATGTTTATTAAGTAATTAATGAAATTTGTAGCTAACTGTGTCTAGTAGTCACAATCAGAGCTGCCGAAAGCTGGCCACCTAGCACAGGTTTTCCTGTATAACATTCATCATGTTATTACTACAAAATGAATAATTATTTTTATTATTTTACTAATAAACAAAATTTAAAGAACATTAATTAATACCTGCTACAGACACAGAAACATAAAGTATTTTACTTATGTCTTTGTACTTAGTCCGTTAAGCATTAAAGTGTGAGGATCACGGAAATACGAATTATATTCATATTATTATTTTACTAATAAACAAAATTTAAAGAACATTAATCAATACCTGCTACAGACACAGAAACATAAAGTATTTTACTTATATCTTTGTACTTAGTCCGTTAAGCATTAAAGTGTGAGGATCACGGAAATACGAATTATATTCGCGATATATAAGAAAAATTTAATATATCAAACAAAGAAATTGTAAAAGAGAGAAAGCTAAAAACATCGAACAAAGAAACTGTAAACGGGAGGAAGAACGTTAAGATTGAAAAGAAAGCATTTACCGAGTTGCACTGCCCGGCGCGAAACTTCGTTCCCAACGTCGTAAATCTCGAAAACAAAAAGGGATTACGTATCGTGGGCGAAGATCGTGCTTGTGCAGGTGTCCAGGGACTATCGCAGTAGACCCCACCTGCAAAGGAAATAATAAACAATAGTCGGGAATGCATCGAAGCCCGGGAATTTCGGGTGAGATGTGATGTTTTGGTCCCGACTCGGGGATGTTATAAAAAGGGGATCGACCTCCCCATGGTCAGAGAGATCCAGGGAGAGAGAGAGAACCCCATCGAGAGGGAGAACTGGAGAAGAACGGATAGGAAAGAGCGTACGTAATAGCTCTCACCACCGCCGAGGTTTTACAACCACCATCCCATCCTCCAGCTACGCCGCACCAACAGGGAGTCGGATCCCACCTGCAAGAAAGGTGTTTTCACCTTGAGGCAGCAATTAGCTGAGAAGACAGTGCTCCGTCCGAAGAAAACCCCCCGGAAGCCACCGACCGGACGACAAGTATAAATAGGTCCTCGATTGGACAAAGATTTCACTAGGAACTTTGAACTCTAGATATAGTGTCGTGTTATAAAATTGTGTTAAAGCAAGATCTACCAAGATCCCACTGTTATACAAGGTATTTATCCTCCCTTTATGGGATATATTGTAATTCTCTCTCTCTAGAATAAAGATCCAAGGTGTTAACCGTTCGAGTTGTTTATTGTTGTTTCCTTGAGCACCTCTCCATCCTTACTCACAACTTTAGCCCACATCATCATCCGCTAGGCAAACCCGCCTGTTTTGTCGGCTTCGTTTCCAACGATCCCGACTTGTGTCACATCCTGACGTTGTCCACACAAGGCTAAGGCCTGTAAAATATTATATCACGCCCCCTGGCGTCCCACAAAAGGACTTTAACATAAAAGTACTTTAATGTTGATTTCAGACACGTTTTTGGAATTTTCGTTAGTATTCGCCATTTAGTGGGGAATTTTGGAAAATTCCCCACTAGATGGATATTTTCCAAATTTCCATCTAGTGATTTTTCATCCAACTAGATGAAAATTTGGAAAGCAGTTTTGGAAAATTCTGCCATTTTCCAAAACTGCTTTTATTTCTTTTCATCGATTTAAATGCTGATAATGGTTTTCTTAAATATCTATTAAAATTTTAATTAAAAATTTGTTTCTTCCATCGTCCAATTCATTCTTTTCGCCATGTATACTTTACTTTTCGAAAGTCGTTGCTGTCAGTTTGACTTAGTAAAGTACTTTATGCCTGTAAACTACTTTAAAGAACATCCGTTAAATTAAAGTACTTTAACTTTTTACGTACTTTAATATTTCGTGTCTGGAAAGCATTATTCCGTTAAATTCGACCTTAAAGTATTTTAAGCGGTTTAGTCTGTAACAAGTATAAAACTGAATCAGTTTGAAAATTATCATTCATACATGAAAAAATTATGGAGAAATAATACTAATTATATATTATTTAATAAAAATATAGTTAAATATTTTTCCATCATTATTATTTTGCATAAAAGAAAAAATATCTAAAAATATCCAATAAATGTTTTCCATTTATGAAGTTTTGCTTTCAATATTTTCAAATTATGAATGGAAATGTTTGAAAGTAAATATGGAAAAGTTATACGTTTTGATACTGCTAGAAAAATTCAATTCTGTTTCTGAATTCAAAGATTTTATAAGTACTCTAGCATCAGCTTGTTGAACTCACCATTCACTTGATAGGTAGGCAGAATATAGTAACTTCCATGATCCGTCGGTCTGTGTACAAAAGAATGGATTGCTGAGTGAAACATAGAAAGGCGATACTAAGAAATGTCTTTATCACAGTTACCCATTCAGGTTGGGAGGACTGAAAGATGCTGAATGATAATGAATAGGTTCTGCGCAGAAAATTCAAGATATCAGTAAACGTTTTATTATTTAGTCATCCGATCCCTTTTCTTCGAAGTCGTTTGAGATGGGTTTCCTTTTCCTTATTTTAGTATAAACACCAAAATAGCAGTGGAAAATATCCAGAATGACAGGAACGAAGAAAAATGAATGGAAAGCTGTTAAAATTACAACTAAGAAGACAATTTTTATAAATACAGTAAACATGTAAGAAGCATCAATTGCAAAAATACTAATTGCAATGAGAGTAGATAGTGATCCTTGCAATATTGGTAATCCCATAGAGTATAACGAAAATTGTAGCCGCTTCTTTGATTCAGGTTCATCACAAGTTATATACGTATATGTCATGTGAGCAGGATAGTTGATGCAAAATCCAATGCACATAATAACATTGATCAAAGAAAAGATGTCTAAGTGTACACCCCACAAGGCCATAAATCCAACTACTTCTGTTATTATGAATATAACTGAGAGAGCAATGCAGAGACAGCTCATTATATTCGAAATAAAACAAAAGAAAACAATCATTATGGAGGCAACTGCGATGGAGATGGTTTGTATTGCAATCGGTCTGATAGCAACTACCTGCTCAAAGAAAAGGAAAACGAAACTAAATACAGTTATGGGAATTTCACTTAAATCTGCAATATTCCACATATCATTAATTAATGTTGCAATTTCTTCTTTAGTTTTCACATCATTACATAAAACAAAGAATCGGCTGGCAATTATTTCTGTATAATTAACATTAAAAGTCACATCTCTCCGAAAATTTCTTGTTTGGGGAAATTTTAAGAATATTCTTAAACCATCAATGAAGTCCTGTTTTTCAGAGATGTTGAAAGCACCCAAACTAAATTTGGACACAGGGCTATTTGCAAATATTAAAAATCCACGAAGCCACGATTCAGTAAAATTGGAATCTGATATCAAATGATGATCTTCGAACTTCTTCAATGTGTTTTCAATTTGTTGCTGAATAGATTTGTTAGCATAATTCACCGGCTTGTTTACAATTACATGGATTCTGTGAGCATATTTCGTGAAATATTTATTATATGATTCCAGAAATTTATACATTGCAGATTCAGCAGATAGAGCTTGTTTCAAATCAAAACCTTCATTAATTTGCATGATGCCCCATATACCTACTGCCAAACACGAAATACATGATATGCATACTATTAATTTTATTCTTGGTTTTGTGATTTGTCTTCCAAATTTATTCCCAATGAAATTCATGATTCTTTCTTTATCATCCAATTTCAATTTTTCGATATCTAAAAGATAAATACAAATATTTAATACATTATATTATTGTGAATAAACTATATAAATTAAAAATTAAATGAATGACTCATTAATAGTGCTAATATAGGCCCCCTATATATTCTGATTGGGAAGAATCGTAAAAAAAATTATTTTTATCTTGCAATTTCCTATTCTTTTCATGTTAGTCGAATTTTCATGCTAGTAATCAGTCCATCAGTGTGTGGAATATTTTTATCATTTTGGTGTGTAATAGCGATATTTAAAGTGTAAGGATTCGGACAGACGTTTATTTTTCTTCCAATGGAATCCGAAACTACAACGTACGATATTTAAAGTGTAAGGATTCGGACAGACGTTTATTTTTCTTCCGATGGAATCCGAAACTACAACGTCACACCACTCGCAGGTGTCAAATATATAACACCAACAAACAATAGAATCAGACTTTGTTCGCAGAATTTAAAATAATAATCGTCTAGAAATCATCTTTAAGAATCTAAAAACTAATGAACTGTTGCACGAATATTTTTAATTAATTAAATAATTTGTTATCATTATAATATGTTAATTATCATTTACTTAAATATTTTTATATGGTTATAATTTTATTAATTTTAATAATGATATTGTCGGGTTTGGATTGATTGTAATAAAAAAAATACGATTAACAACTGAACTAACGAATCACGTGATGCGTGACGTATCGTTTTGCAGAACCTTATTTTTGTCAGAAAGTTCTCTTATAACAAATATTTGTAAACTTGAAAAGCATAATTTTAGTTCATTTGTCAGAAACTTTTTAACTAAATTAATTGTACGGATTAAATGTAATAACTCCATTTTATACTGTAAAGCTAACGAAATTAACCGGGAAAACTTTATTATTTTTGAATGACCTTTTGATCGGGAGAGGGAAATGGAATGTTAGACTTGTCGGATAGACTCATAAAATATACCTAAGAGAGAAAACAAACCAAGGGATCCAGTGACTGAGGTCATGGGTCCTGATTAAAGTAAACTAGAATAATTTTATTTTGACAGTTTTCTACACCAATAAGATGCAAGAAATAGAATTTCCCTTGTCAAATGAAGAGTTTAGTTTCGTTTTGAACCTTCTCTTCAATTTGACATGATTGGAAAATTAAAAGAAAGTAGGAGGAGTGAAAAAGGAAAGAGGGGATTTTTAACAGTTTGTATAGAGTTTTGAGTTAGTTGAGTTGACTCCGGCTCTGCTCCAGCTGGCTGGCTGTGGCTCAGCTCATCCCTTCTTTTCTTCTCTTCAACTATGTCTGAATGAATGTCATCGTCTTTCTGTTCATCAGTGTTTTGTTCTCACTTCAAGAAACTAAGGAAATTATGAAAAAAGGAGGAAAAAAGATTCTCTCTCATGGTATGTTTATGGGTTCTGTCTGTCTCTCGCCCCAGTTAAGGTTAGGATTCGGTTTTAACTTTGCATCAATACTTTCGTTAGTTTTATTCTATTCTATTTTTCTTTGATTCATGTTATATGTTTTCTAATTATTTGTATTATTATTATTTTATACTAAATATATTATTTTAGTTATATATAGTTTAATTACCAATTGTTTGCCGCGTGTATCTCGCTTCACTTCTGGACCCCTGACGCGTCGCTTACCCACGCCGCTCAAGAATTTCGCCCAAAATCTCGTCAATAAGCCCCCCGGACCCCACAAAAGTAACGGACTGCATTTTTGCCACAACCTATATATTATATATATTCGACAAGATGAGTAAATAATGAAAATTCCAATCCTATCCGATTGGGTGTAAGCTAAATATTTGATAGGGAGGTAATATTCACTTCACATTTAAATGAAAAACTCTAAAATACCAATTTTTTAACGGATCCCACAAAAGTAACGGACTGCATTTTTGCCACAGCCTATATATTATATGTATTCGACAAGATGAGTAAATAATGAAAATTCCAATTCTATCCGATTGGGTGTAAGCTAAATATTTTATAGGGAGGTAATATTCACTTCACATTTAAATGAAAAACTCTAAAATACCAATTTTTTAATTTTGTTTGAGCAGTTGCAAAAATGAAAATTAAAGAATTGGTACAATATTTATTCATCGATGGCTGGATAACCTTTAGCGGTTTGGCTATATTAAAAATCTTTTTATTATTAGTTTTGTTTTTTATAATAATCTTAATTTATTTCTTTGATTTAAAATAGCAAAACAATATTTAAATTAAAATTTAACATCTTGATGAAATAGATTAAAGGCTTTCACAGATTACGCTAAATTTAATATAGGCTGTATTTATATGGAATCATATATTTTTTATACGCTATATCTGTTATATGCAGAGATTTTACGCATATATTTTGTCATGTGTAAGATATTGTTTGTGCATATATGGCACATCTTCCTATTCAAATATTATTAAATTAAATCAGAACTGAAACCACTCGTTAAAAATAATTGCTAATCTTGTTTAGAATTCTGCCGTTAATTCTATTGAGAATTGCAATAGAATATTTAATCAGTTTTAAAGCTGCTAAATGAATAAGAAGTGAAATTAATGGAAAAATTTGTTATTGGAAAATTTAATTCTCTCTATATAAAAAACATAGTACAAGATAATAAATTAGAAGCTGGTAACAGTTAGAAGTAAGTGCGTTGGACAGGCCACATAGCAAAATACACCAATAATCGATGAACAAAGAAAATTATAGAATGGCAACCAAGGCAAGGAAAAAGATATCATGGCAGGCAACACAAACGATGGAGAGATGATATAAGAAAAGTACTTGGTTCCCAATGGATGCAGATTGCAGAAGATAGATACATTTGGCAACATAAGAGTAGAGGAAATAAGAAATGCTGCCTCTGCAGCTGATGATGATATAAAACACAATGGTCCTAGGAAACATCTAACTGAAAGGGCCAATGTATTTAATATTTCAAGATATCGAACAAATAAGTGCTTTGAATAGTTTAAATCAAGAGCAGTGAGTTTATAATGAGTATTTTTTACAGCAGTTATTTATTCTTTTGAATATTATTTTGTTTTTGGATGATTTAGCTTGTATTTGCGGGTAATTTACTATGTTTTTCCAATTGTATTTTCTGCTAAATAATATATAAATAATAATAAATAAATCTAATGCACTGGTAATATTATTGAAATAATATTACTAGTGCAGTGAATTTTATTGATCGAATAATATTTGATGTTGATATTGTATTATTATTGAAAATTACCGTTTCTCTTATTACATCTAAAAATACTGATGGGATATTTGATAATTTTTAACAGGATTGGCTCTCAAGCAGGTACAATAACAAGTGAATTTTAATCAACCCGGATCAATAATATTAAAGGTATATAGCTGGAGTTACAACCCATATATACTTTTTCTTCTATACTCAAATGAAAAGTGCAAAAAAATAATTATTTTGCGAAAAAAATTAATTCAATTTGAATTAGAAATTCCCAAAAATAATGAATATCATTTCTGCAACCAAACAGAAAAAATTAGCAATGTAATATTTACAAATTTAATGAATTAAATCACATGTTTTGAAATTAAAAACTGTATAAAACATAAATTGAAGAAAAATTTAAAAACTATAAACAAAATAATATGTTACCAGGTAATTTTTTGCGACATGTAAACGGATGAAATCCTCTATGTTCTCTATATCCAGTTAATGCCAAGCAGCTTCCGAAAAATGTCAGTTGGTACAGAAAATTAAAGAATATTCCCATTGTCGCATACGTACAAAAGATGCTAATGGCAGGGAAAGGAGTAAAGATTCCAGCTGTGAAAGAAATAATGTTGGTGAAAGATGTAATAGTAATTGATAGAGCAACTTCGGAATATGTCTTTTCCATTCTATTAACGACATCTTTGTAAGAAATGCATCGTCTCCAAGCAGATAAAAGTACAAATGAATCATCAATGCCCATACCTGAAATACCAAGGAAAAATTATTTAAATGTACAATTATATTTTTAATTATTGATTATGTTCAAAGTTATATTACACTAACTTTCAAGTATAACATATAAATAAAGTTTTTAAGTGGATATGGACATTTCTGATTAAAAACTATCAAATATTTTGTCCAAATTTTCAGATATATTTATCTGTTTCATGTAAATGCAAATTTTCAAATGAATAAATAGAGCAATTTTGAAATGTATTAATTGGATTGGAATCGGATAAAAATGCCTAAATTAATCACAGAATCTGATGATCCTTTTAATGTGAATATCTTTTTTAATGTTTTTTTTCTCTTGACAATTTATGAGAGGATGGATAAATACATAAATATACAGGGTTGGTTTTATTAAATAAAAAATAAATTAGAAGAAGTTAGTGGTTATAGAATTAATTATTTAAAAAATAATTAATTCTGTATAATTTAGAATTAATTATTTTTTAAAAAATAATTAATTCCGGGCGCATGCGCACCACGGCCTCGGCCGTGGCTTCACGGGAGGTCACGGCCTTTTCCGTGACGTCGACCATGTTGGCGCGGCCCTGGGAATCGAGATGGGTCAGCACGTGGGTGCTCCTGATGGAAGGTACTGGCCAGTCATTGTAAGCCCTGGGACGCGAGCGGGGATGGTTTGGCCGGATTCTGAAGGGGAATGATTGTATACAGAAAGAGGTATGCCCTCGTTGGCGAATGACCACCCGGTGAAATTTTCCTGACAGCCCTGCCGGTCCGTGACGATCGGACTAAGATCGCAACAGGCTTCCCGCTCCGGAGAACGGAAAGATGACGGACCGACTGCGCGTACTCTTCGTCTGTATCGCCAATGACGCCCGCTCCCTGATCGCCGAGGCCATCCTGCGGCACACCGACGGCGAACATTTCGCCGCGTTCAGCGCCGGCGTGCGCCCCGCTGGCGTCGACCCGCGCACCCTGAGCGTGCTCGAACACGCCGGCATCCCGACCCAAGGGTTGAGTAGCAAGCCGCTGGAGACCTTCGCCGGGGAGTCCTTCGACTATCTCATCGACCTCTGCGACAAAGACACCGACGAACTCGCACAGTTGCCGCACTCCGCCCAGACCCTCGCCTGGAGCTGCAGCGACCCGACCCTCCAGGAAGGCCTGGAAGGATTCAGCCATGTCCTGCAGGAGCTGAACGACCGGGTCCGGCTGTTCCTGGCAGTGAAGAACCGCCCCCATGGGGAACGCTCCTGAGCCGCGCCACCAGCGACGCCCCAGTCGCCGTGCCTCCCGGCGACCTGCCAGTCCTGACAGGTAGATGAAGGTTTGATGACGACGTCGAGAAAGCTCGACTAGCGTTGGTCAATACCTATACCGCGCCGGGAGCGCTGGACAGGGCCCACAGGGAGGTGCCCCATGCAACTGCGAATGCACCCTTCGACCAAGGGCGGATGGATCGTCCAGGTCGGCGCCTATCGCATCCCCTTCCATACCGAACGGGAAGGTCGGGAATATCTGCGCAAACTGCGCGAGCGGATCGAAGCCCCCCACGCGCTGCCCGGTTCGCCCAAGCCCCGGATAATCCGCCAGGCCAGGTAGCCGACCCGCTCAGGTGCGGCCGATGGCTTTCCCCAGCAACCTGGCAAGGCGCCGAACGGATTCCTCGGCCCGCTCCAGGGCGGCGGCCTCGGACCTGCGCCATTCCGCGCTCAGGGGGCGCAGGTCGGCCTGCTCTTCGGCCCTGAGGCACCATTGCTGGTGGTCGTGCCAATCCCCCAGCATGGTCTGTAGCGTTTTCAGCGTGTCGAGCACCTTTCCCGGCAGGGGGCAGAGGTCCGGGTAGGCCTCCTGCGAATAACGCGCGCGCTTCACCAACAAGCGGATGTCGTGAAGATCGTGTCCGGGATCGTCGAGCGCCGCCAGCAGCTTGCGCATCAATCTGGACAATATTAAATACTTAAATATAAAAAATTTTAATTTGATAAATATTTAGAAATATGCGTAAAAGTTTGCAAATTTGTACAAATTTCAGATAGTCATTTTTAAAGAGGATATATCTCCATTTTATTTTTTTTTAATTTAGAGTCAATCCATAAAAATATGCCTATCGTTTAAAACAAATAGGAATGATAAAGAAATCCAATTTAAATAAGAAACAATAATCGATTATTTCATCTTACTTTTGAATTATATTTAAATATTAGTCGTTTGGTATATCACTATAGAATGAGGAGATGGCTGTAGTCAGAGATTTAGATTATAGAAAGAGGATTAGGGGAACATGAGGGAGAAAGTACTGTATAATAGTTGGAAGTAAGTGAAGGATGAAAGAGGCTAAAGTGAATGAGTATACAGAGGAATTATTGAATAGTCTCACTATAGAATGAGGAGATGGCTCTAATCAGAGGTTTAGATTATAGAAAGAGGATTAGGGGAACAAGAGGGAGAAAGTACTGTATAATAGTTAGGAGTAAGTGAAGGATGAAAGAGGCTAAAGTGAATGAGTATACAGAGGAATTATTGAATAGATTCATTCCTATTTACTATGCTCCTAATCAGTTTTCCTTTAGTAAAACAGAGACTTTTTGCATAAAACTGCCTGGTTAACCTTATGTTGAGTTGTAATAAGGCGAATTGTGGCACTCCTTATGACAGTGATAGATTGTTAGTAGATTAATAACTTAGTGAATCGTTTATCTAGAATTAAAACTAAGCATTGTACAGGCCCAAACCCCAAAAATATTCGGTTTAGTAAACTTGTCTAGTTCCAATAAACTAGCCTTAGATATTTATCCATAAAACTAAACTATGTTTTGACCTACACTAATAAAAAGAAGCTTATTCAAAATGAAAACCTATATATCAGTATAAAACGAAGTGCATTGACAATTAAATTAAAATAAACTAAGTGATTACAACTAATTAAAACTAATTCTAAGTCCTGAATTCTAAAGATCCCTATAAACGATCTAACTTATATACTATTTAAATCTAAGACAGAGTAGAAGAAGAAATTTAGTCAATTTCAGCACCCATGTATTTCATCAAAAATTACAGAATATTTTCATCGTATTTTATACTTTTCCGATAATAAAACTACTAGAACAAATCGATAAGAAAGCGATGTCATTTCTGAAAAGTAAATAGGTTTCTTCATAAATATATATAGATGATCATCAGATTCTTAAAGTATAGTATAAAACTACAGTAAAATCTTGTTAATTCAAAGTACGCATTAATTCGAAGGAAACTACAATCCCCAGAACAAAGTATAGAAATTTTTATTATGTATACGAGAAATAATTCGAAATATGATTAACTTTTAATTTAAAGATACATTCTAGCCCATCAATGGACAAAAAAATCTGTATTTATCATCATAATCATCATATATTTACAATTTTACAAGATAATATAAATAAGAAACAAGATAGAGATACAAACTAATAATAGACTTCAATTATTAGAAGTTTACAAATTATTTATAATAGTCCGTCATTTTCTCTGTCTAAAACAGGGATTCTTAATCTTTTAATGACTCCAGACCCCCAATGGATTGCCTAATATGGTCCTTACCCTTTTGACTTGACGAAATAATCATCACCATTCCTTATATTAGTTGCCAGTATGACTTCCAAATATGTCTACAGCTTGAATTTACTGTACTTTAGATATGGATAGAAATCGAGTTCCATATCCCAAGCGGTAAGGATATCCCCGGTTAAGAATCCATGGTCTAAAGTTAATTGGATAATGTCAGTGGACGATAATTGGTTAGTTCCGGTAAAACATCTACTGCATAATGCCAACTAATGTATTATAACATTAGTTGGCGTTATGCAAACTAAATTAAATTGGGAAGATTTCCTGCAGATTTGGATAAAATGCATTGCAAGTATACGTTATTATGGTTAATGTATAAAGAGATAATCATATACACTACTTCTATTTCAGTGCATTTTTCAAGAATAGCCATTGTTTATTCTTCTTTCCCAATCTTCTCTTTTGGGATGTATCCCTAAAGATAAGATTGTATAAAATAATTTTATGTTAATATCGTAATTTTGAGGGAGGATAAAATATATCCACGAAAACAATTATTTAATGTTTTTTGATACATTATTTCTTAGTGAGATCGAAAGTAGTTCTCTTTCATTGTTCAGTAATTCAATATTGCATAAATACTCGATTATTTTTTCGTATATAGTCAAAGCTAAATTATAATCTGAAAGAATTAATGAGATTACAATAGAATTCTCTAAAAATTGATGATAGTTCAGAAATTTATTTAGTTTTCTTGTTTTAACCTAGAATTAAGAATATAAACATAAAAGTGAATATAGAAAATTACCAAAGCATATAAATATTTAATGCTTTATTTAGTAACATATCTTGGAATGGAGTTTGAGATTTTGAGATTTAAAGTCATCATTTTGAAAATTTAAATTTTTAGAATTTGGTCTTCATACATTTAAAAAGTTTTACAAAAAAGTTTTCTTACGAACATTGTGTTAATTTTTCATTTACATTCATACATATATTTTTCCAATTAACAATTGACTTATTTTAAAAATCATATAATTCGAAATCGTATAGTTTAACGTCCAAATTTTTGAGTCTGAGAATTAACTATACTGTATTATTTAAACAAGTATTATAAATTAACATACCTATCATCAGAAACGGCAAGGCACTGTTGAGGTCAATATACTCAACATCACAAAGCATCATAATCCCAAAACTAGAAATGGTGGCTAAAAGGGCAGAAAAGAATGCAGACAGACCAAGCCATGGTTTGCTTCGAATCCAATCTGTAGTCATACAAGCAATCATACAAAATATTAATATCATTAGAATAGATGTACTGCCAGAAGAAATAATATTATCGGTGAATTCTTTTGAATATTCTTCATAATTTGTTGATCCAACGAAAACATGAATATATTTAAATTTCATGTTCTGAATTGTATCTCTTACATTGCGTTTCCATTCTTTCGAAACTTCTGATATTCTTTTACTTTCCGAACGACATGTATATATAAATCTATATGCTAATACTTCTTTAATATATCCTTCCTTATCTGTCATAACTCCACCAAAATTCTGAGCATAAGGTATGACTTTGTATGTTTTCATATTGATCTCCACTGGATACTTCATAGTAAAAATATTGTTCTGAAAATCTGAGATTGTCTTATTATTGAAAAGACCTGTATTTTCGGAGCATTGTCCAAAATTTGTTGCACATATCTGACTGTAATTCACCTCTTTATCATCCCACTTTACAGTGATATTTTGGACTAGTTTGTCTATCAGACGTATCTCTTCATAAATGTTCTCTCGAAGAATGCATTTTCCATCAATTGAATTGATAATCAAGTGAAGATTTAATCCTCCATCAACCATTCTACTCAAATCATATTCAGTTGATAAATTCAAATGGAAATATTTAAATGTCACTTCTTGTTCTTTTATGGATCTTCCCTGTGTAGAAATAAACAGCTTGTTGAAATCTCTTCTATAAGATATATTAAAAATTCCAAGGGAAAGAAGAAGAGTGAAAAATGATGGGAGGATTAAAAAATGAAATGGATATCTTGCTATCCATTTTCCAATGTGGCGATAAATTTTGTCTATGAATTGGTGGATTTTCTTCATTGCTGTAATATATAAAAATCATACTATGTATTTTGCAATTTGAACATAACTTTTAATATAAAGTTATATTAATTTTTCAATATAAGATAAATTTACATATTATTATAATCTATTGAAACACTTGAAAAAGTAACGATTTATTAATTTCAGAAGACTAATTTTATATTTATTACTCTGTAAAATTTTCAATTACTGTTTACATACTATTATATTTGACATCAATTTTATGATATTTCTGTACAACTAAACTTCAGTTTATAAACGTGGATTACGAACAAATGTTTTGAACACAAAGCGTTTCGGGTGACGTACTGTGTCTCGAGTTACGAACATGAAAGGTGTCAACAAAGATTTTCAATGATAATGTGGGGTCGGAAAATCCCCCTTTTCCTTTTGTCGTGAATTCGAATCGATATCAAATGACGCAATTGATATAAATTTTAATAACGCAGTTCGATTCGAAAACAGGATATATCAAATTGCTTGATTATTTTACTAGACAATAAATCTTGGAAGGTTTATTCAAGAATCAATTCAAAGTCTAAACGGATGACACCTGAGATATCTGATGGTTGTGTAAGAGACAATAACAGCCAGCCCGGGAGAGAAAGGTGAGAAGAGGGCAGCGCTATATAAGAGCAAGGCTGGACAAAGGTCCTGGCTTTTGGTTCAGTCGAGACATCTAGCTTTAGCTCTTACCGAGACACCGGGGCTCTTACCGAGACACCGAGCTCTTACCGAGTCACCTCGCTTTGGTTGTAGTCGAAAGACGCCTTTGGTTCCAGCTCTCTCTCCCACCGAGACGTTGTGGAAAGTCACCGTTGCCTCCCCCGAACGAGTCACCGTTGAGTGTCACTCGTCAATCGTTCGTCAACGCTTTCCGTGAATTGAAGACGAAACATAAGAGAATTTCAGTGGTACCCAGGAATTAATTTGAATCTGATTATCTTTGGTTACAGACTAGAGACTCAATATTATAGACTAAAGACTGTTATTGTGGCATCGATTCTTACGACAGGGAAACATCAAATTACAGGTATCTCTCTCTCCGGATTTGTGTCGGGAAATAATATTGTAATTTTAATTCTCTCTCATGTTAAATTATTTGTTAAAATAAAGAAGCTATTGAATTTATTCAATGTTGCTCTCCGCCTCTATCATTCGAGTCGTCAGCCTCATTCGTCGTCCTTGCCCGCGCATTTAACGTGGACCGGGTCTTAGGCCATTTGCCTGTCAATTCCGCTTTTCCGTTCGTCCGGAATTCCACAATAATGTCATGTATTACTTTAGAAATATTTTAAAACGTACATAAAAACAAATCACACTGGACAACTTTTTAGTAGATGCCCAGTGGGTTTGAAACAGAATCGAGTGGAGACAAGAGATAGAAAAAGGAAAAAGAACCCCTTTCCAAACAATAACATTTCACTTCCTCACCAACTTCCACTTATGCTGTCAAATCTCATCCATACAAATACGGTAAAACTAATTTAATAGTTTCTATTGATTTTGTGTTAAGAACTTGCGCACAAAGTACTGTTGTAAAAGTTTAAATAAACGATCATCTATGGATTTATTCATTTTACATCAATTCTTATGGGTAAAATAGTTTCGGTTTACGAACTACCTTCAGGATCAAATTAAGTTCGTGAACCGAGGTTTAACTATACAGGGTGAGTTTTTTATATTGAGACAACGAAATATCTTAATTGGATCTCATTATTTTGGATAAAGTTGTAGACAAAAGTTGTAGGGTTTGGAAGGGGCAATCAATTGGTGACCTTGACCTTGACCTTTAACGTCATTTGAAGGTCAAGTCGGTTTTTTTAAAGGGAAGACATACTTTTCCTTCAATGTAATTTGAGGGTCAAGTCAGTTTTTTTAAATGGGAAGACCTACTTTTGACTCCGGCCGAAAGAGCGGAAAATTTCACAAACGGATATACCCTTGACCTTAAGGTTTAGGTCAAAGGTCAAGATTATTTGCAGGTCAAAAGATTTTACCAAAGGGAAACTAATTTTTATCACATTTTTTAATGACCTTATTACTTTGATCTTTAAAAGCATTCACTACTTTTAGCACTACCCAGCAGTAACTACATAGTAGTTTTCTGCTCCCTTTGGGGTGCTTGATTTCAATGAATCCCTACCTCTCACTATCAGGGTTGTTGTTTTTGGTGCATCACTTTACTTCTCAAGTTGTTTTCAGTGCATCACTTTACTTCTCACCATCGCTTGAGGCATTGGTTTTGGGGAAACATTTTCCACAAAACCAATATTTTCCTCAAAACCAATACCTCAAGCGATGGGGAGAAGGAAAGTGATGCACCAAAAACAACCACCCTGATAGTGAGAGGCAAGGGGATTCATTGAAATCAAGCACCCCAATGAGGGGATTCATTGAAATCAAGCACCTCAAAGGGAACAGAAAACTACTTGGTCCATGTTGTTACTCCTGGGTTGTGCTAAAAGTAGTGAATGCTTTTAAAGATCAAAGTATTAATAATAAGGTCATTAAAAAATGTTATAAAAATTATGGTTTCCCTTTGGTAAAATCTTTTGACCTGCAAATAATCTTGACCTTTGACCTAAAAATTAAGGTCAAAGGTATATCCAATTGTGAAATTTTCGGCTCTTTCCATTGCCGGGGTCAAATGTATGTCTTCTCATTTAAAAAAAACGACTTGACCTTCAAATGACGTTAAAGGTCAAGGTCAAGATCACATTCAAGGTCACCAATTGATTGCCCCTTCGGAACCCTGCAACTTTTGTCTACAATTTTTCCCAAAATAATGAGATCCAATTAAGATATTTCGTTGTTTCAAGATAAAAAAACACCCTGTCGTTTGGAACCCTGCAACTTTTGTCTACAATTTTTTCCAAAATAATGAGATCCAATTAAGATATTTCGTTGTTTCAAGATAAAAAAACACCCTGTATATTCTTTTAATCGGGATTTTCTATAGCTATTCTGAATTTTTTGCCAAATTTTCAACACATTTATTTTATTATCCAGTAGGTATGATTTCTACATTCTTACACATATTTTGAAATGTTGTGCTTTATTTTTTGACCATTTCTATTCTAAAAACGAATAAAACAGCATATGAATTATACTTGTCCTATATTTAGCACAATAACGCGGTAAAAAGTTATATTCGGATAAAATTAACATATTTTATTGACACCCACTGGAGAACCAAACTTATTGAAAATGATCGGATACCAGTTCAATATTATAGATATTGAACTGGTATCCGATCATATTGAACCGGTATACCCGCCAAGCCATTTTGTGCGGCCCGCGAGGCTTTCTCAATTTGTGATATAATATTACTTTTTAATGTTTTTTTACTTTTATTTATTACTTTTTTAAAGAGATTAATAAAAAGAATCCTAAAATTGAATTATATTAACTCAATTAATTTTTCTTAATTATTTTTAAAGATTTAACGATCGACAAGTTATCAATGGCATCATATTTTTATAAGACTTTTAATCATGTCAATTTTAGTTTTAGCTATTTCAGTTTAAAATTTTGAATTGTGACTGTATTTTAGTTATTTTTTGGTTTCTAACACTCACCGTTGTTATGAGATTCTGTTTTAATTTTATTTTACTGTTTAATTTAGTTTTATTTTTATTTTACCACAAGTTTATTGCATTTGTGAAATGAATGAGAAAAAACCTAAAGGAAAATCCAGCATATTAGTAGTGTTGGGAAAATGCACTTTCATAACATATCACATGGGTAAATTGCTTTGTTTAAGGAACGTTTTCCTAACTTTTGTGATTTTGGTCGGAAAATAATATCAACATTTGGTAGTGCTTGTGTAAAAGTGCATTTTCTAATATGAAGATAGTTAAGAATCGATACAGAACCTGCCTTGGAGATTCTTCTCTTTTACATATTCTGTTGATAGCTACAACAGGAATGGATGTAAATATCCAGCTCTTGTAAATGCTGCTGCCGCCCTCATTTATCACATTAAATAGGTACATACATACATTTTTATATTTTTTAACTACAGTAGGCGCCCTCTTAACCGGCCACCATGGGACTGAACCCTTGGCCGGATAACGAAATGGCCGGTTAAACCGAATTACATATACATTATATAGTATATGGATTTACGATTCCAGCACCATTCGTTCACTGTACTCTTTCCTACATTGAGTTCGTCACAGATACGTTTTACTGGTTCACCTTTTTTCTATACATTCTAAAGCATTTAATTTTTGTTCCATCGTCAATACATTTCGTTTTCGTTTTCGCTCATTTTTCTAACGAAAATTTTTTCACAAACTGAATTACAGTAACTGAGTAGGAAATAACTATGTATAGTCTAGTCCATAAAGTTTTGCCTACAGGTCAAAGTTGTTCGGCTTCCTTACACTACTTCAATCCAACGAGATTGCTTTTTCCAGGCGTCTGTTCAAACCCGCTTAGTGCGGTACGATTCCATTAAGGTTTTACATTAGCGTCGGGGGTAGATAAATTTTATGTCACGTGCTCAAATATGTTGTCATTAAGATGATTTCTAGCTGTTCTGTAAGGAATTTTTGTGTTATTAATAATAAACTAATCTATTTTCTTATTAATTTAACACAAATGGTGCACAGTATCGATATAATTATACGCGTAATCAAGAGCTAAGTCGATGCACTGCTCCCTATGGTGTAATTCGAAAGTGACTCACGGGTGTGAGTGAGTTATGTTCTTTTGACTTCGCGAAGGATTACGAGTCTCATTTTTTTCTGTATATATAAAATAATCAACAACAGTTATACTCAAACCAATCGACAATAATATTAGAAAGTTAATAGTTCAACACAGACAAGAACGAAAACATGTCAAACGAATTGTCGAAATGTTTAAAATAAACACACGAACTGTAATCTGCAAACTTTATGAAGAAACAGGGTCCGTTTCTGCAGGGAAATCAGCAGGTAGACCAAGATTGATAATTGCCGAAACTGAAAGTATGAGACAACTAGCAAAAACAGTCTCTTTAAACAGCCAGGGTGATGAAAACAGAAACTGCACTACCTGTCTCCATAGACACTGTTAATAAAAGGTATGTAGTGTTCTAAAATATAACTGTAAACAGACAAGTTTATATGCGGATTATATTAATAATAACATATTGATTGATATGCTCGCGCCGGCAGGGCATAAGTGGGATCTTTCGATAGGTCTTGCAGAGCAGAAACTGCACTGCCTGTCTCCATAGATACTGTTAATAAAAGGTATGTAGTGTTCTAAAATATAATTGTAAACAGATAAGTTTAATATGCGGATTATGTTATTAATAAAATATTGATTGATATGACTCGCGCCGGCAGGGCGTAAGTGGGATCTTTCGACAGGTCTTGCAGAGATTTTGATTTTTGCAAAATAGATTACAGATGATAAATTTAATAAAACAGATTACAGATTTTACAAATAAGTTATTGATCTTATAAAATGTTACGTTTTCGGCAAGATTGTCGAAGAGCCAGTGCGGAAGAGGGATCCTCCCGCCCTGGCTCTTCGACAATCTTGAATACGGATGTTTCCCAAGCGTCCAAAAAATATATAACTTTAACACAAATATATCGCAAAAATGTATTTCGATATGGACTATTGAAGATAATATAGTTTAACTGATATATCTATTTTAATATAGCGGAAACAGTAAGTAACAATAAACATGCATAATTTTCTGTTAACAATTACGTGACGCAGATCGGAGAGCTGCCAAAAACAACTCTTAACTACAAGAAACATGATTGACCGCATAATATTTGCATATCAGTATCAACAATGAAACAATTCAGACTGGAGTACTAGTGTTCTCAGATGAAAAAAAATACACCGGCCAAAGGAAAAAAAAGGATATGATAGCCCATACGTTTATCTAAAGAGAAGAAATGTGAGATTTTCTGTAGGTGAGATAGGTGAGTTAGTCATATGTGCATTCCATTTCTTATGTAGGCCCTATTATTCTAGCAACTAGTTTGCTATAAGTGATCTTATAAAAATACTTTCCTGACAATTTAAACACAATATAATATAGCTTGCTTATGCTTCCCATAATTTTGCAGAGCAGACTTTCCATAACAACATATACCCATCAGATATTTATTTTCACTGCTATATGAATTAGTATCTTTTATTAAATATCAAATACTGTATTTATATTTTACACTGTTATATATATATACTGTTACTATATATATATTTATTTATTAACCAATCTCTGTCAGTGGAGAACTGTATTCATTATCATACCAATGCTTTCAAATACAGTAAAAGTATTAGAGGTTAGAATACGTTTTATTATTAAAATAAGCAGTAAAAATCCAATTGCCGCTATAAATTAATATATAGTACTATTTATACTTATCAAAAGTAAGCATACAAGTAGGAATGTGAATTGAACACATAGCGCCCTTAATCATTGACATTATTAAGTAAAGAGATATTCGTTTCAAAAAGATCGCATTTACTGGCTATTGCTAGGAAATAACGAACGGTCTTAACTACAAGATGTGTGCATATATTAAAAAAAAGATTCTGTTATAAATTGTTTGAGGATTACTTTAAACATCACGTGCTCTTTGCGAAAAACCTCAATCAAAATACTACATGTATATTTCAGTTAAGTGATTCTAGAAGAGGGCAGAACTTTAAACGTTTTTGCGAACATTTTAACTACGTAATTAATCTTACGTCATTTCTGATAGAAATATTTATAAAATTTACACTTCCTAAAACATCCGTTCTATTCCGTCTGCGGTAATGTCTTATCCAATTGTAAAGATTGACGAAAGGGAGCACGTGTTTTTTGATAATTTAAATAAAACGTTTCTCTTTACAGTTTAAATGTGTTAGTTTTCACGAGCGAATCATTTTAGTAGTCTCATTCCGGACATAGCCAATCACGACACGCTATTTTCTGCTAGCAAATCATTGATAGCTGTATTCTTTACCATCTGCCAATAAGTTCAAACTTTCATTCGGTATTTATCATGAAAGACCAATGAGCGAAATGAACATACGATAATGATATTGTTTCGCAACCACTTACGTTTAAAAGCGTAGGTTAGACATGCGAATGAATTCAAGCAGTGCAACTCCTCATAATGATGTCTTTATTCGAGTATAGGTTTTTTTCTATGAAAAAAGCAATGATACAAGTTAACTATTCTAAATTACATAACGCCCATCCAATAGGGCAGGGTATTTAAAAACATTTAGTTGCCTCGGTGGATTAGGTCCTTCACTAAATATGTCAGGCCAAGTTTTAAGCTATTCGAAAACACAGATAGGTATGCTCCATATATTACATAATTAGCGATAAGGGCGACGGGGGATATGTTATTTGTTGCATAGGAAGAAGAGGAGAGATACACCTTCGCCTTGAAGCTATTCAAAAATTCTCGCATGAAAGTTTTGTTTCAAATATTTTAATTTGGACAATGTTGAAACATAAAAAAAGTTACGTGAAAACTCATAGCTATCGTGTTGTATTGTCTGCCAACACTTTTCATTGTGAATAAAAGATATTGTTTTCATAAAGCATTATTTTCATCATAATGCTATTTTGAATTTACTACCGTGTATTTTTACAAAACGTTTGTGATAGCACCACACAAACAAATTTTTACATTAAACAACTAAAAGAGATAGTTGTAACGAAATGTTATGGCGAGGGAGAAAAATGTGACAAAGTGCTACTGGGGAAAAGCGGGGGGAAATTGTCATATTCGAGATTAATTTATATAAGTTTACATATATAAGTTTATACATAATCTGTTTTCTGATTATAGATGCTTTTTCATGTTCATTGAGTAATTTTGGAAAAGTCGTCCAATAGCGTCCAGGATTATACAGTATGTCATTTATTAGTTTGTTATGTATATTTTATAGTAACCGTGCAAATAAGACCAATTAAGAAACCCATATTTCAAGTAAAAATAAGTAAACAGGTTTTCGATACACATTACTTCTAATATCAATATATAAATGAGTCTTAAACGTTGATATTTATTACCTACAGATATCAATCTATTTTGTCAAAGAATTTTTTGCATATTTAAAATAAAACATTTTTATCGTTAAAGGTTTGTGGGAATAGATGACTGCCGCTGGACTAGGTGAGCTAGTCCTAATTGATGGGAACCTTATGGCTATCTAATATATCGATATTTTCGAAAATTCTCTCGTGCCTGCACTGCAGATGTTGGAAATGAGGTGGTGTATTTTGTGGTCTCCAATTCATACGGCTACAATATGTAAAGACAATCGACTGGCCAGCTACAGCGGCTGATCTTAAACCAATTAAAAAATTGTGGGCGAATTTAACCACACCTACATTAACAGAAAGCACACCGGACGAATTATGGGAAGAAATTTGTTTAAAATAGAAACATTTCCGGTAATCCGAGAAATGTCAAATTTTGGTGGAAAGCATGCCGAAAAGTATGACTCAGGTTATTGAAAATGGAGGTTTTTGGACAAAGTATTCACGTTAATGACAATTTTTATTATTGTTTGTTATCATATTTTTATTACTGTTTAATCATATGCTATATTTTACATTTTTTGTTATATTTTATTAGTTGCAATTAATCCTCAAAATGTCTTGAGGAATATTTATTTTACTGTTTAATATAAAGTCTAGACATTTCAGTCTGTAGAAAAATTCTGTTCAAATGTCGAAACCTTTTGCAGTTCAACTTCTGATCTCGAGGTGTTAACAGGATTAAAGAGCGATAAACTAATGCAAATATCAGAATTATAGGCTAATCATCAATTTAAAAAAATAATATCTAAATGAATAACTTCTATATATGAAGCAACTTCTATATATGAAGTGTTCAGAATTACATGTGAAACAGTAAATAGACAGTATAAATATTGAAATTTAATCAGGATTTTTGTTTGAGCTAAGAAAGCAGTTATCGCTGAGATAAATATTCTATTATATATTTATCACATCGACTTCAGTGATTCTAATACTGTAATAATTCGAATAGCGATTCTAAAAAGAGGACGAACAACGATTAAAAAGAGAGAATCAATCACGGGCGAAGAACAAACTCTCTCTAAAGAGGAGGAGCTAATTGGACAAACGTGCGAAAAAAGTGACCAA
>AYEL01084844.1:0-45886 GCA_000484575.1 Olivierus martensii
AAACAAGTTAATTTCCTTGTAAGAGTAAACCTCTTTGTTTTCTTTTTTTGAAAGGAAATTTATCAAATTATATGCATATATTTTATCATCTCTTTTTTAAATGAATATATTTAAGTACACTTTGACAGCTACGGAAGACGAAATCTGGCAGCCAATAAGAGAGAGTTTGGAGAAAACATGGCGGTCGGGATCGAAATGTAAACAAAGCGATTCGTTTAGGCGCTCGGCTATCATAATAAAAACATTAAACAATATTGTGATAAATTTAAAGCACACAGGGAAGAAATTTGTCCTAAAGGTTCAGATTTTAAATATAATTAGGACTACGGCCTTCTTTACAATATTGGAGTCCCTAGAATCAGCTGTTTGCATTAGCCGGTGGCCAAATAGCTAGTAACCTGTTTGTAAGCGGTAGCCAAAATGGAAATTCTGGTAGCAATTGGTTACTTGGCTACCGGGTTTGTCGAGCCCTGAAAATGTGAAAATAAAATTTAAAAAATCTGATCTGGCTTTAATCAAGTGATAAATTTGAAAATCGTGTCAGATTTCAATCATGTCTTAATAAAAATCGCTTCCTGATAAAATGATAAATGAAAATATGAAAAATTTGAAGAGGACCCCCTACGATAGATGATAAAATTTTAAAGGGACCCATCAGATTTCGATCATAGGATACTAAAATATATTAAATTTGAGAAGGATTAAATTTGGCTTAAATATATGATAAAATTTAAAGGGATGCCATGTCTAACTTCGATCAAGTGATAAATTGAAAAAGGGACCTCTGGAACGTTTTGCCATCTTATCCTATGGGTGTTAGGCTTAACGATGATCCCAGATTTACTCATTTAGTATTACTGCTACATAGGTTAAAATTTTTATATCAAATGTATTTTTTCAAGAAATTATATATTTGATAAGTTAATTTACAGGTAGGCCTATAGTTTAATATCCACAACACACCATCTCAAATAAACATTCATATAAATAAGCAATTCCAACTTTATAAACCGATTCAGCTGTATAAACAGTCATTTAGTTATGAAATTTCAATTATATAGAATCAAATATCTAAATATTAAATAATGAAATTTATAGGGATAATTAAATTTAAACAAAAATTAATTTTTATCAGAAATATTATATCATCAAAATAATCATACAAAATTTATTACAACCATTATCAGAAATTAAGAAATAAAATTATACATTTAAACTGACGTTTAAGATAATAAATTGATATAATTAAAAAATAACAATTTGATTATCAGTGTGTATTTAATAACAATAATTTAAGGATAAAAATTTTTCTATAGAATATTTGTTCCATCTTGAAAATTTAGAAGTTATGGAAACAATTCCTGGAAAATATTATCACCATCTCATATCTTATATACAAGCACGTGAAGTAAACACATAAAAATAAATGCTTAAAGTACAAGATTCCTATAATAAATAATAATTAAACATATGATTAGTTGATGATTTTCTTCATGTGCAATATTTAATTTTATATATTTTCTTCTTGCCCATGCAGTGTGGGGTAAGAATGGCAGTGTCGTAAAAGGTGACTAAAAGGGGGGCATCACTAGAGCAATCACACAGTCTTGCAGCTTTTTCTGATTACGAAATGAAACGGATGCAAAAATTCTTTGCTAGTTTCCCTATTCACTTTTGTAAATTTAAGTGAATATATGATGATGAGGATGATATTTTCTTCTGCATTATATCGTTGAAAGATTAAATAAAAACAATTGCAAAATAAATGTGCCTAAAAATGTTCTGATTGCAGCTGTTCTAATCTTCTTATGTCAAATAATAATTTTAGATTATCTTTCGCATTGATTTTAGATTATCTTTCGCAGAATTTCCATTGTCATTGTTTTAACAATACTTCTCCTTCTCCTCAACCGAAGGATTGATGGGCAAAATGTCTGTTATGCAATGGAATTCTATCTGTGGCCAGTTGTTTAATTTAGCAATGTAAACCAAGAACAAACTACATGGATATTATCTATGTAGTTTGTTCTTGGTCTTCCTCGTCCTTTTCATCCTTCTGCCTTTACTTCCAGCAATGTTGAGTATGAGTTGCATACTGAGTGGCACAAAAGGTGACCACCATTTCATTTCTCCTCTTCCCTATTGCTTCAAATAGGCTTTATGTTTCCCCAACTCTTTTTAGCACTTCATTAATCACTCTATCTGTCCAAGGAATTCTCATTATTCTGTCTTCAGCACCATATTTCAACGGAGTCTTTGTTGTTCCACCTTCCTTAATGTCCAAGTTTCTGATGCATATGTTGCAACACTCCAAATAAAGCTTTTTAAGAATTTTTTTTTTTATTGAGTGTAATAATCTTGGAAGTTAGTAAGTTGTTCTTTTTTATTGAAAGCGCTTTTAGCTTAAGCTATTCTGGAGGCAATTTAGTTTTTGCATTTTCCATCCGATGTGATTAAGCTATCTAGGTAGCTAAAAGCCTTAACCTGTGTAATGTAACGCTACTAGGCATACATTAACACGATGTAATTTTTTAAAATATTTTATTTTTGACAGTTTTTTCTGTTGTTGACAATTGAAACGAAGATTTATAATGATAAACAAATTATTTTAAGACACTACGCAATAGAAATCTTGAAATAATGTAGATAGAGTTAAGAAAACTTGTGATAATTTAATTTAATCTCAAGTTCCTTTAAAATGCAGAAATTGATAAGATAACAAGAGATAATAATCTATTTTTTTGTTATTGTTCTTATCAATTTATGATGTTTAAAACGAACTTAAGAATATCGAAAATTTCAATTTATTCTAGATATAAATATAACAAAAGGTTATTTTTATCAAAACTAAAAAACTGATTGCAAAACAATGTTTTATATGCAGTAATCATTATTGTATAACATTTTACTTAATCCATTCAGGGAAATATAACATTATTTAATAATTAATAACATTAAAATATGGTTTATAAATCTTTGACATATTGTTAAATATTATGTATTTAATAGCATGAGTACAGTAAAGCTGCTAAATGGGGGTCCATATTAGAAGAGTCAAAAATTCTTTCAACTAAGACACACTTAATTATATGTTGCTATTACTTAGTAACTGAAGAAGTTGTGATGGCAATAGCATGACGGCATCGTAAATTAAACAAAATATGAGAGGGACCTATTAGAGTTGGGTCCATATTTAGCATATTTATTCTATAATCCAGTATGGTAGCTTAGATATCAATATGCTCATGGCAACAGAGATTACACCTGTGCTAAAACGCTTATATCAATAGCGTATGTCCACATCTATGTAAGATAACGCAAAATACATGATGTAATAATCTTCTTAATGTTGTTCTTTTCGACATTATCATAAAACTGGCAATTGCGTTACGAGTATTTGAAAAAAAAGTTATAAAAGTTTGAATAGATCAGAGTAGCTACCATATCCGTATAAATTAGTTTTTAAATAATGCGAATATTTCAGATTAAAAGCTTTATTTACTTTAAATTTATTTTATCATTTTCGTTACTGATATCGTCCAGAAAGAATCATTTTTTCTCTCTCTCCTTATCATTATTTTAAAGTAATTAAGTGAAAATTCTGATATTGAGACATTTGCATGATGGAAAAAAAAAAATCTAGAAGAAAAAAAATGCGTCACAAATTTAGAACTTTGCTCAAATTATATCGTTCATTTTGTGACAAATAATTTTAAAATATGATAAAAAATGTTTGTAAATAGGAACATATATTAATTTTTTTTTTCAATTATTAGTTTCTTTTTTATTTTAAGTCATGACAGTTATTTTGATAAACATTTTTCGTTACTCTATCTTTAAAAAATATTAGAGTAATGTTAATAGTCCAATCTTTAACTACCGATATCTGAATAACCCATAAAGATAGAAAGATGACATTGGAGTCATTCAAACCGGTATGAAGAGACGAACAAAATGATATAAAAGAAATCCTAGAATAGAAATTTATATATCTTTTAAATTATTAATCTATTTCTATTGCTATACACAGGTTGAAGAAAAACTTCGTCGTAAAATTTTGCATATTGATAGGGAGATAATAAGATGACGTCACCAAGCGGTCTAGGAGGGTGTGGAATGATGCCATCCAGGAACGGTCGGAATGTTGTAACGGTCATTATATTTGTAAGATTGGTTGTGTAACATGATAAAAATAAAGAGAGCTATTACAAATATTAATACATTTTCTATGTTTTTAGATATACATAAAATACTGAGAATGAAAAAAAAAAAAATTAATTTAAATATTCGGTTAAAAAATTAAATTTTAAACTGTAAATAACAGAAAAATTGATGTGAATCCAACAACGGAAGACTAACAAATTTATATGCTCTGTAATGACAACAAATAATGATATAAATTCTCAAAAATCATGTTATTAAGATTAAAAATACAGTAGCAGTACCAAACATCATATCAAAAACAAATATAAATATCTTATTCACTTTTTAAATTTTATCAGAATCTAGAATAAGCATTATTTTAAATAGCATATTTTAGCATTTTTTGTGGTTTTATTAAAATAATTTCTCTGCATGTAATCATTTTACATCAGAAAAAAATAAAATATTTTTATTTTATTGTTGTAGCTATCTATATATATAAAGTTAATTAATGTTTATTCTTCAATTTTATGTTTTTTTCTCAATCTGTAGACATTTCTTCTATAACAGTGGTTCTCAATCTTTTTACTCCATTCCGCTTTTTCAACTTAGTTCAGAATATAATTCCCCACTTCCCAAGATATCCTGACTCAAAAATTAGTTTGATGTTTTTAAATTTCCTCAGGCGAATTGAGTGAATCTGCATTCTGCTCTTATCTATAGACCAGTTTCCAACGAACATCCGGTTGAACATGCGCACTAGAATTAGAGGTTAAGATTCATCCGGCTTACTTATATTGTATATGTTGTTTGTCGATTTGGTGAAGTAAATAATCTATAAAATTTAAAAAATGCCGACCTCGCCTTTATCTTGTCCCCTAATTAAACACTCCTGAGTTCATTGGTGAAGGTCCCATGTGGGACAGAAGCCCCATTCTCAAGTTATGAGGCTCCCAATTTGAGGCTCGGAATCACGATTTTTATGATTTTCTACAAAACTTTTATAGATAATCGGATATTTTAAACGATTTTAGATATATCTTATCATTCCGAATCGAATGCAATCAATTTAAATAAGCTACGACTTACCTTTACGAAGTTACGCGATTTTTTTCACTTAAGACGATATATTCGTTCTGAAGCTTGGTAGAATTCTCGGATATTTAAATTTTTTACTATTTTGTATGTAAAACATCCTATTAATTAATTATGTTACATTCGATCAATTTTCCACACTGAATAATAATAAATCAAATATAGAACTTTGAAGATCATCTTTGTCAGTCAGTCGAAAGAGTGTTCAAACAGTGATAAATGAAGTATAGTGGAAAGAAGGCAAAATTTTATTTAGAATGCTGCCAATTAGTTGAGATTATGTTCTTCACAAACTATTCATAACTTATTAATGATTATATTCGGGATTGAGATATATTATAATAGTGAAAGTTAGCAACATTAATATTTCGAAGTATTTGTATTCAATCTGGTAAATATTTATTCTTTGCACGAAAGCAGCACATAAGTAAAACTTGTCCGAAACAACTTTAAAAATCAAGGATTGAGTGTATTAATAAATTGAAACTTACCCGATCATACGAGTACATCTGGCCATTGACATTTAGGCCTATCTTTCATTTCACTCGAAAATAATGAATGATTTCGTTCATCATATGGATCGGGATAATGTTCTCTACAAACTGTCAACTTTTCTTTATTCTTCGATGTTCAAATTATTAAAATATGCACTAGTCATATTCAAATATATCCACGCTATAAAATCAATCCGATTCAAAATTGTTGATTCAAAACTGCAGAAACGGTTACACTCTCTTTTAAAAAGGAAGTCCGTTAGCCCCTCCTTCCGGTAAATAATACCCGGATGTCAATGTTTTTGTTTATTTTGGAAGCTGGTCTATACAGGTTGAAGAAAAACTTCGTCATAAAATTTTGTGTACTGATAGGGGGCCTAGATACAAGTCGCAAATGTCGAATGAACATATGGTCTAAATCAGGGGTGGGCAATTATTTTCTGCCGAGGGCCTGATTAACAATCTTCAGGATGAAGCGGGCCGTATAAATATTGAAATGTATCTAAGGACGAATTTAACTTTATGGCGCCATTATATAATGAAATTATTGATGATAACATTAGCTAATCTATTAATAATTAATAATCTTATTTTGACATAACATGACATAAATGATGATAAAATCAAGTTCAAGCATGATTGATTCTTGCACAAATATATTCCTCTAATCAACACACGGGACAAGAATAGCAGTTGCACCAAATAATCTGAATACGTTCTTGTCAATATCGCTATCGTGTTGCCACTTTTGTGATACAGAAAGAATATATTCGTGTATCAGTATTGTTTTTAAAATATACTTTTCTTGTGTTATTTTCTTAGTTTTTGTTTGTATGCAAAGAGTTCAAAAGCATCCTTAGAAACTATTTTTTTCATTACAAACATTAGAAAATAATTCGTCCTACGAATAAATTTAGATAATTTTCTTTAAAAAAACATAAATATTTTATCAAACTGGTTGATTCTAACAACATATTACATCAGAATGTCACAAAATATTAAGTACCTATATAATTAATTTTGTAAAAACAAATTTACTACTTAATGTGAATGATGAAATTTACTATATTCGTGGTTAATTATATTATCAAAATTTGGAGTAACTCGGTAGTGTACGTGTACACTAACGAGGGGATCCATTATTTTATTTTTTCTTTTCGAGTAGAATTTTACAAATATGGGCCTTGAAACTTTAATGTATTCTAGTTTATGCGGCGGGCCGTATAAGATGCCTTCGCGAGCCGGATCCGGCCGAGGGCCGCCTTTTGCCCACCACTGGTCTAAATGACACCGTTTTTGAGTTATAATCCTTTAAAGCTAGCAATCACCATCGAGTACACAAAGCGTAGCGTTGCCAAGACGCGTCGCATTGTGTCGCTCGCCTTCTTACTGACCTGGTACAGTAGTAAGTAGGAGAACGATGCAAAGCGACGCGCCATGACGCTTTGTGTATTCGATGGTGATCTTTAAAGGGTTATAACTCGAAAACGGTGCCATTTAGACCATATGTTTATTGGACATTTTCGACTTGTTTCAAGGCCACCCCTATCAGTACACAAAATTTTACTACGAAGTTTTTCTTCACCCTATATATCGTACAACAATTACAATTAGAATTAGATTAGACATTGTTCTCATTCTTCAATCCTTACTACTTTTGTTTCCAAGTTCTAACAAATCTTTGAAGAACGAAAAAGAGAACAAAACTAGCAAATAAATAAATAAACAATAGACATTAGCTCCTCTTCCCCCATGCCCAAGCTTTCTTGGTCATAACAAAAACTTATTTTTGAAATATGCCTATATGCCTCACAAAGAAATAAGCTGTAAAAATGTTTTTATCTCTTTAAGATTAAATAAAAAATATTATTTATATTAAACCAACATTATGGCTAAAAAAAAGTTTAAAATGGACATTTTGTTTTATTTCATCAATGATTCCGATTCCTCCCTGAAACCATGGATGCCTGAAACACTAAAATTCACTGAAAGATTATTAAATTTTAGTCACTCTTCTATACGATTATTAAAATTCATAATTTATAAATGCTGGATAAACTAAAAATAACGTATCCAGAACAAAAAAGAGAGAAAAAACACAGATTTACAAAATTTTTCACGGATATAAAGTACAGTATTGTATATTGAACTTGTATTATTTAATGTCTGTTAACTTCTAAGAGTTTCACAAATTTTATTTCCATGCTTATAAAAAAAGGTAAGTTAGTTAACAGAAATTTATATTATGAATACACTATTATATTCTCTAACAGTGTCATATCTAACACGATAAATATAATAATACGTAGTAACCTTTCACGATAACATTGTGTAAACTAATGACTAATATTTATACGTTTCCCCCCTTAATAAAACCAGATTTAAAATAATGTACATCATCTCATAACTGAAATTAAAGTTTGTTAGCTATAAAATCTGAAATTCATTGCTAAGAATTAAAAAAATAATAAAATAAAACGGAACGAGACTCGATTTACGCGATTTCTTAGTCATAAATTGGTTGCATTATTTTAATCATTATTTTGGATATAAAGAGCGAAAGAATAAAAATATTTATACGTTTATGTCAGTAAAAAATATAAATTAGATAAATACATAATACACCCTTTTCTAGTTACGAATATTCGCACTTCGAACGTGAAATTTCATTTTTAAATTTCACAAAATTTCAAAAACTCTTCGATAATTTTAAATAATATCAGACTATCGTGATAATATGATAACAGAATATTGTAGCAAACAATATTATGTAAAATTACACACAGTCAGTTAACCTGGTACGGCAGCATTTTAAGATGGCGACGATTACAAAAAAAAATCTCGCTTTGCAATCGAACTTTTTGTTCAAGTCTGTGAAATAAGAAACTTCTAATCGGTATAATTGTGAAATATTTAGAAAAGGACACATTATATATATTATATCAGCGCCGGATCTAGGGTAAGGCGAGCGAAAATTATGAGGGGGCGTAAAAATGCAGTTTCAGTTTCATATACAAACTTCATTATATTTATCTTGAAACTATTTCGTGCTGTAGAGTCGGTTACAAAGACATAATGGTATATTTTTCTAACGGATAATGTTTATCAAGGGAGAGAGAAACCAGTGCAATTTAAATTGTTATTATTTACATCAGTGTGTCCAGTCTTTTGGCTTCCTTGGGCCACATTTGAAGAAAAAAAATTGTCTCGGGCCGTACATGAAACATATTAATTCCAACGATAATTGTTAGACGACCGGATGACCACATGGTAACGCGGTGGCGTGTCACGCAGGAGGACCCAAGTTCGACATCTGAAAAGTTTTTTCGAGGTTCCGGATTCAGCCCGGCGATCCCGTCCTTCACCATCCATTCCCTTTCCACGTGTGTAGTGCACCCCATGGTTGGACTGGCCCCGCCCCTTAGTAATCTCACTGATTGGAAAGGGGCGTAAAATGTTCAGCCCGGCGATCCCGTCCTTCACCATCCAATCCCTTTCCACGTGTGTAGTGCCCCCCCATGGTTGGACTGGCCCCGCCCCTTAGTAATCTCACTGATTGGAAAGGGGCGTAAAAAAAATAGTTGTTAAGCAAAACTTCGTAAATAATGTACAATATATGATATCCACCATGAAAAAAAAATAAGCAAAAATGTCGTAACATAATAATCTTTGACTTCTTTTCGTTCAGAAATTTTTCAAAATGATTATCATAACTTAATAATCTTTGACTTCTTTTCATTCAGAAATTTTTTAAAAATCATTGACATCAAGAAGTTTCAATCACTGAAATTAATATTTTAGAAAATGGAAAAAGGAAATTTAGATAGGTATTTAAATAATAAAAATCATGGAACAGGTCAAAAGTTTTAATCACTGAAATAAGAAATATTTTAGAAAATGAAAATATGGAATGCAGATAGGTATTTATATAATAAAAATTTCATTAACTTCATTAAGTACATAAAAATCTCAATGTTTCAAAGAAGTTAACAACTTTATGTTGGGCTTCATTCAGTACAGCAGTGGGCCGCGGGTTGGATAGCCCTGATTTACATGATTGAATGACAGTTTGTCTAAACAAAATATAGGTATTTATTTCTCTCATGTTTTCCCGCATTGGCATATTGCAATGAAGATATCATAATCGCAAATATGCTTTATTTATTATTATTGATTTTAACATTGATACCACTTTATTTTCATAAAAAGCTATATATAATCCCAGTCTAAGTTTACTGTCTCCCAATCCAACAAAAGTTTTTTGTATGTTTCTCATCGTCAGTGACTATGTATCTGACATCATTACATTCCCGGTTCCAGAGAATTAGATATGTTTATGTATTCATATACGTGAGTGAAGAGGAGAGGGAATGCCATTTTCTAATGTTGCCTCAGGCAACAAAATATCTAGATCCGGCGCTGATTATAGAAAAATTCACATTTGTTTATCACAATAGGCTGACAAGGTTGTCCTTTTCTATAAAACACAGTACAGGTAGGCCTCGATTAGCGCGAATAATTGGTTCCACGAATTTCTCGCGCTAAAAAATATTTTAATTGTATTACCTTATTCTTTTTTAAATGTGAAGAATTATATTCGTTGCATTTTAAATGTTTATAAAAATTTGGTTTGAAAACATTTAGAAGAGAGAAATTCAAAAATATATAATTATATTTTGCATTTTATCATTCGCAGTTTTCTTCATTTAAATATTATGTTTTCTATATAAATTAGCGGTGATTTAATCTTTTGTAATAACAAACATAATTTATAGAATTTTAATATGTCAAAATATGAAAAATGGTATCGAAATCAATTAATTAAATATACTTCTAACATAGCCCTTGCAATTCTGTATGGGGAGTCAGATCTCTTATGTAACGTCACAAACCGTTGTAGCTGGCCCGGTAAGAAGTGTTACAGATGGCCCTGGTCGGGATCACCAAACTCCATCCAGAGAGCCTCCAAAACTAGAGAAATTGAGCAATTTGGACAAGAAACTTGTCAGCAGTTTGAAAGAAGTGTTTCGGATGCAAGCAAAAACCAGAGGAAAATTTTTCGAGAGAAGCGTAGAGGGAGAAGAAGACAACGTAAATCGAGCAAGAGGAGGAGGAGTAGATTCAGAAAGAGGAGAAAATCAATGAGCAGGAAGATGATGAAAGGAAAACGGAGAAGATCGCGTAGTAGAAGTAGAAGGAAGAGGAAAACATCAAGACGCTAATAGATCTCGTAACAAATCCGGATCTCCCACTGTAGATGACGAACGATACCGCTAAACTTTTTAGTTTAGTATCCCAAAGGCTCTTTTCAGAGCCATTTCTTTTTGCTTAAGAGTAGCCAAATTATGAAATTGAATTTTCTAATTTGCATAATTAGCTTTAATTTCATATTCTGATAAGTCTGATATAAAAGCATGTCTTAAAAAGTATTGAGAAGAATCCTTCTATAGTATTATGAACAAAGATGTCAATTGATCCAGAAGAATGCTGAAAACACAGATATGAATGGCCTCATCTAATAATTTTTAAACAGTCAACTATAATTATTCTAAAATAAATATATAGTCGATCCGATAGAAGCGGACAAATCGGTTACTTATTATTTGGAATATCCAAGTTTGATGCTAGATCCAACAGCTGCAGATTTTTTTAGACATGCCCACTGAATCTATTATCCAATCATCCGGTTATTCTCATTATGGGCATAAATCAATATAACCTAAACCTAACCTAGCTTAGCTATAAGGAGTTTAAAATAATTTGATAATTATGCTTTTTTTTGACAATGAATGCCATCACTTCCTAACCTATTGATTACTAAGCGGTATGATGAATTCAGGTCTTAAGTTAAATCTCTCATCCACGTAGAATAATTGACGGAGATGTAGAATTGAAAATGTATGCTTCTACTGTCTCTTTAAATGCTTAGAAACAGATTTATTTAAAAAAATAATATATGTTAAACGTTTTATTATTTTGCAGAAAATGTTTGTGCATTATAGAATAATTTAGGAAATGGTTTGCAATTAATAATTAAATCGTTCAGAAAGTAACCATAACCAGTATCTGATTTTTAAATCCTGTAATGACAAACTGTTTCTATGCTATATTGCGAACATTTTCGAATAAATAATCATAAACAAATGATTAAGGGGTAGGAATACTATTTCAGCACAGCAACTAGTGCACTAAAAATAGATACTTTAAGTTTATTTTTAGGCAGTCGTGGTTCGAATAATGAAATTTTTGGCATAAATATCATAGAAATATAATCACGGAGTACGATATTTATATCGTATACGATGTTTATATACGATAGTCGAGTACGATATTTATATTTATACCTGCCAGAAAATCTGTTTCTTGATCTCAACTAAATCTGTAAGATATCCTTCGAATTGTTCTATTTTTTATAATTTAAATACTAAAAATATATATTACTCGTTATTTCTGGTTTGTTTATATCATCGTTGATCGGATACGAGTATAGAAAATCAAGTTCCTTCTATCTGGAGTTTCCGAATATCAATCTTTAGAATTTTTAATGGAGTACAGTTCCACTCTGTCGATCTAACTTCATCGATTTAGTTTCGGCTGACTTCATCATAGACGCGACTAATAATTATCGGCATCGCTTGATCCTTATTATCCATTGAACGGAAAACAATGTAAAGCAATTTGTAATGAATTATTCGGCAGATCTTCACATCAATAATGAACTTGATTAAGAAAATTTATTGACACAGTTAAACATGATAATAGAGGAAAAAATATAAGATATAATATTCCTAATATCTAAAAATTTGAATCTATAAAAATAAATGAAATAATGAATAAATTATCTAATATAAAGAACTTTAAATTCGTTTTAGCAGAAAATACTTTATTAATTTTCTATAGCAATTGGCAAATCCGAAGGTCGAATGTACCAAAATGGTAGAAAATCAACGAAATCCATTAAGTAATCAATGATTTTTCGTATTTATTTTTCAAATTGCTAAATATTAGTGAAACATTATTTTCACACTTATATGATAAAATGCACATAATGACATTTATTTTCGAATTGACTCTTTGATTTTTGTTTCTGCAATTCTGGTAACTTTCCTGTTGTGTAAATGCGTGTTTTAATGTTCAATATATAATTCAGTAACGCATAATAATATATAAGCAGTTAGCGCAAATTCTTGAATATAGTGTTGATATCCACTTTCGTTTTTAAAAAATTATTTTTACAAATTAAAACTTTGTTATTTTCAAGCATTTATAAATAGTTCAGTAAAAAAGGTCTCGCCTTCTTGAAACATTAATTATTAGGGATTTCGCCTTTATTTGTGATGAGTGATAGAATGGAGTTTTGATTTTGGTTTTCAATTCTGAAGAAATATTTATTCGATCTTTCATTGTTAGCTAGAATTCGAGATTTCATCTTATGACGCTTTCTTCTTTCGAGGCATAAATTTCAATATATTTGAAGGAGAATTATTTGGTGCAGTTTATTTCTAAGCTATCTTAATTTCTTTTTATTTATACAATATATAAAACTGAGTTTTCTAATTTGCATAATTAGCTTTAATTTCATATTATGATAAGCCTTATATAAAAGCATGTTTTAAAAAGTATTAAGAGGAATCCTTTTACAGTATTAAAAACAAAGATGCAAACTGATAGAGAAGAATGCTGAAAACACAGATATTAATATAGTCTCATCTAATAATTTTTTAAACAACCGACTATAATTATTCTAAAATAAATTAATAGTTGATCGGATGGACGTAGACAAATCGGTCACTTATTATTTGGAATATCTGAGTTTGATGCTAGATCCAACACCTGCAGATTTTTTCAGAACATAACAATTGATTCATTCAATCATCAGGTTATCCTCATTACGGGCATAAATCAATATAACCTAACGTAACCTAGCTATGATATGTGTAAAATATTGGCTAATTATGCTTTTTTTTTTTAAAATGAATGCCATCATTTCCTAATCTATTGATTACTAAACGGTATGATGAATTCAGGTCTAAAGTCATATCTCTCATCCACATGGAGTAATTGACGGGATATAGAGTACAATTAAAAATGTATGCTTCTATTGTCTCTTTAAATACTTAAAGAAACAGATTTATAAAAAATATATGTTAAATGTTTTTATAATTTTGCAGAAAATTTTTGTGCATTATAATCATTTTCTAAATTAATATAATTATTAATTTAGAAAATGGTTTGCAATTAATAACTAAAACATTCAGAAAATAACTCAAGCCAGTATCTGATTTTTAAATCCTGTAATAATGATAAACTATTTCTGAGCTATATTGCGAACATTTTCGAAATAATCGTAAATAAATGATTAAGAGATAAGAATATTATTTTCAGCACAGCAACCAGTGCACTAAAAATAAATAATATAAGCTTATTTTTAGGCAGTAGTGGTTCGAATAATGAAATATTTGGCATAAATATCACAGAAATATAATCATGGAGTACGATATTTATATCTGTCAGAAAATTTGTTTCTTGATCCCTTAACTAAATGTGTAAGATATCTTTCGAATTATTCTAACTATTACATTTAAAGTAATAAAAATATATAATTACTTGTTACTTCTGAATTGTTTATATCATCGTCGATAGGATACGAGTGTAAAAAATCAAGTTCCTTCTATCTGGAGAATCCGAGATAGATTCCGAATATCACATCTTTTGAATTTTTAATGGAGATTTGATCTTATGACGCTTTCTTCTTTCGAGTCATAAATCTCAATATATTTGAAGGGGAATTATTTGGTGCAGTTTATTTCTAAGCTATCTTAATTTCTTTTTATTTACACAATATAAAACAAAATTTTAGATTTTAATTGCGATTAATAAACAGTTTTAAAAGAAAAAAATTTCAAACTAATTTATTAATAATAATAATAAAATAAAAAATAATGAATTAAATTTCATTTGCATAATTTAAGAAGAAACAACGTTAATATTAAAAATAATTCCGATTCATAATTTGAAAGGATTCGAATTGATTGGAATCGTTCTATTCTTAATTTTTCAAAAATATTCGAAAAAAAATGAATAGAACGATTTCAAATCGAATTCTTTAATTCGAGAACCGAAAGCTTCGTTAGATCTTTAGTCTCTACAGCTATAAGAAAGCACAATGGATAAATCTTCCGATACAGAAATGCGAAAACGCGCTTCGTTAGATCTTTAGTCTCTACAGCTGTAAGAAAGCATAATGGATAAATCTTCCGATACAGAAATGCGAAAACGGGGTCGGGATCACCAAACTCCATCCCTTATTCTGAAATCGTTTGAATTTCGATGACTGCATTTATTTACCAATTATAATTATTACAAATTTTATAATCTGTAATATGTTAATAAATAAAATAAACAAATTTTAGATTTTAATTGCAATTAATAAATAATTTTAAAAGAAAAAAATTTCAAAGTAATTTATTAATAATATTAATAAAATAAAAAATAATGAATTAAATTTCATTTGCATAATTTAAGAAGAAACAACGTTAATATTAAAAATAATTCCGATTCATAATTTGAAAGGATTCGAATTGATTGGAATCGTTCTATTCTTAATTTTTCAAAAATATTCGAAAAAAAATGAATAGAACGATTTCAAATCGAATTCTTTAATTCGAGAACCGAAAGCTTCGTTAGATCTTTAGTCTCTACAGCTATAAGAAAGCACAATGGATAAATCTTCCGATACAGAAATGCGAAAACGGGGTCGGGATCACCAAACTCCATCCAGAGAGCCTCCAAAATTAGAGAAATTGAGCTATTTGGACAGAAAACTCGTCGGCAGTTTGAAAGAAGTGTTTGCGGATGCGAGGAGAAAAAAGATGAAAATTGTTCGAGAGAAGCGTAGAGGAAGAGCAAGACAACGGAAATCGAGCAAGAGGAGGAGGAGTAGATTCAGAAAGAGGAGAAAATCAAAGAGCAGGAAGATGATGAAAGGAAAACGGAGAAGATCCCTTAGTAGAGGTAGAAGGAAGAGGAAAACATCAAGACGCTAATAGACCTCGTAACAAATCCGGATCTCTCACTGTAGATGAAGAACGATACCGCTAAACTTTTTAGTTTAGTATCCCAAAGGCTCTTTTCAGAGCCATTTCTTTTATACAATATACTGTAGTTGGTCGCTGTTCGCATTTTTTTTTTTTTCGAATTTTTATATTAAAACTAATGTTTTCAGAATTTACTATCTTTATTCATTAGATATGATAAGTAATTGTTTTAGAAGCTTATTCTGAAATCGTTTGAATTTCGATGACTCTGCATTTATTTACCGACTATAATTATTACAAATTTTATAATCTGTAATATGTTAATAAATAAAATAAACAAAATTTTAGATTTTAATTGCGATTAATAAACAGTTTTAAAAGAAAAAAATTTCAAACTAATTTATTAATAATAATAATAAAATAAAAAATAATGAATTAAATTTCATTTGCATAATTTAAGAAGAAACAACGTTAATATTAAAAATAATTCCGATTCATAATTTGAAAGGATTCGAATTGATTGGAATCGTTCTATTCTTAATTTTTCAAAAATATTCGAAAAAAAATGAATAGAACGATTTCAAATCGAATTCTTTAATTCGAGAACCGAAAGCTTCGTTAGATCTTTAGTCTCTACAGCTATAAGAAAGCACAATGGATAAATCTTCCGATACAGAAATGCGAAAACGGGGTCGGGATCACCAAACTCCATCCAGAGAGCCTCCAAAATTAGAGAAATTGAGCTATTTGGACAGAAAACTCGTCGGCAGTTTGAAAGAAGTGTTTGCGGATGCGAGGAGAAAAAAAATGAAAATTGTTCGAGAGAAGCGTAGAGGAAGAGCAAGACAACGGAAATCGAGCAAGAGGAGGAGGAGTAGATTCAGAAAGAGGAGAAAATCAAAGAGCAGGAAGATGATGAAAGGAAAACGGAGAAGATCCCTTAGTAGAGGTAGAAGGAAGAGGAAAACATCAAGACGCTAATAGACCTCGTAACAAATCCGGATCTCTCACTGTAGATGAAGAACGATACCGCTAAACTTTTTAGTTTAGTATCCCAAAGGCTCTTTTCAGAGCCATTTCTTTCTGGTTAAGAGTAGCCAAATAAGAAAAACAGAATAATTTTCTCAATTTCATAATTACGCATTTAATTTCACATTCATGGGAATGTGATATTAAATAAATGTGATAAAAAATGCAAGATATCGAAAATTCTTGTATAGTATTAATATGATGAATAATCAACTTGTCAAGGATGAACGTTAAAACGGAAAACTTGAAGCTGCCTGTTACAATTCTTTTAAGCTAGCATAAACCATGTTTCAAATAGTATAGTATTATATACATATGTAACTTAATTCAACGTTCTTAGAATTTGAGAGAGAACATTTAACACGTCAGGCCGGTTGCTTCTGAAACGGGATCCGGTCCCACAGAAAAAAGAAAAAAAATAAAAAAAAAAATTTTTTTGGGTAAAAAAATAATATAAAAAAAGAAAACAGCAAGGCTACTTTTCCAACTTGATTCAGGAAATGAGATTGAAAGATAGAGAAAATTATTATAGGTAAAAATCATGATGTACTATATATTATGATAATTATTTGCTTATTAATAAGCTATAAAGTTGTATTAGTATTTATTTAATATACGTCATAAAATAGGTTAAAGTTTATTGGTCAGATTATAGACGACGGTTCTTGCCGTTGCGGAAGAGTTGAAAAGAATTCATTCCAGTGCGGTGCGGTTTTGCCGCGCGATTATGACATCAAAACCGCAGTGCTTTCGTCGTCAGCGGATTTTCCATTGCGGTTCCGCACTAGTGGGAACCGGTCTTAATAGCTAGCGCGGTGTTTAAGTTTCCTTTAGAAATATCCTCTTTATGCTCGGTTAATCTTTCCTTAAAATTACGGGCTGTAGCACCGATATATGTTTTCCGTACGGTTGTCCTCCAAGTTCTGTGCAGGGATTTTGTAAATTCCTGATTTAAAGTCATTGGACCTTATAGATTTGTCGTTTGTAAGTAAATTAAAAATCGTGGGAGCCCTCTTGAAATTACGCGTTTTGTTTACCGACTTAAGCGCAGACTTAACGGCATTATTGGAATGAAGCCTGTACGGTAATGGAAAGCGATCCGATGCATTAGTTGAGCGTATTACGTCGGAGGACGGCCCGGGCTGGCAAGTGTCAGTTGAGTGTTTAAAGAAGCTAGCTTTTACTTTACGATATAGGTTTCTCAAAAAGCTGTTAGTGTACCCGTGCTTACGTCCGATGTCAAAAATTCTACTAACTTCCTCATTATGGAGAAGATTACTACTGCAATGGGTAAGGGACCTAATAAAATAAGATGTTAAGGCAGACTTCTTATAGGTCCAGGGGTCAAAGGACCACCTGGGAATGACAACCACAGTAGCGGTGGGTTTAATGTAGACGGTGATATTAAAGGTTTTCTTTGATGCAAGTATTTTAATATCTAGAAAGTTTATAACCACTTGGCTAACTTGAGTAAGCTTAAGTGCAAGGCCATATTCTTTTTTGGAAAGCTGCTATACAACATCATGAGCCTTGTGCTTATTCTGCCATAGAATGAAGACATCATCCACATACCTAGAATATAATCGGATTTCTTTGGTGAGATTGGGGCTTAGTTGAGACTCCACTTCTCTCACTACTAACTCGGCTAAGACTCCAGCCATGGGGCTCCCTATACGTACCCCACGGAGCTGCCTATAGTATAAGCCATTATATTCGAAAAAGGAATCGTGACATATAGTGTACGCAATTTCGCGCAGAAGCGAGAGGTCCCGATGGTTGTCGGGTGTGCTGTATCAGAAATCGGTAAAACAAGAGGCAGGTGGCATTTAAATCTAATGAGGGATACAGCGATTCAAAATCTAAAACAGTCATATCGTTATGGAAGTCGGTCGCAGTTGCCTAAGTTTATCCAAAAATTCAGTGGGGAGGAGACATTAAGAGGGTATGGAGTCAGAAAACTGTGGCACCATTTAGCTAGAGATTTCTCGATATTGTACGTCGGAGAACGCATTTTTTCAACTATAGGTCTAGCTGTTATCGGATCTTTATGCGTTTTGATGTAAGCAAATACTCTCGGGCAAGCTGGGTTCACAATTTTAGACTTACAAATATAGCCAGGTAAATTATTATGCTTAAGGAGCTTATTAACTTTTACCGATAACGCCATGGTCGGGTCTTTGGGGAGGATTTCATCATTAGAGTCCTGTATAAACTGCATAATGTGATGATCATAGAACTTCTTTATGTGCTTATGTTGGAAATGTAATACGGAAAATATAGCAGTTTAGTAATTGATCTTTATTTGATTATTTTAATTATATTGAAAAAATAGATCACATTTCAATAATAATGAAAAAATAAATGGATTTTTTTTGCAATTACTGACAGTTTTTATTAAAATAGCTTCTTAATACAGACAGTCTATTTCAAATCTTATGTATGTGTTTTTTAGAAAAAAAATACTAAAAAACACCCTATACGACTGCTTATTTTTTACACATACTCTACTTGAATATTTATACTAACAGATACATCTCTTAGAAAAAGTTTAAGATCTCCTATTTTGGCTACGTAATTTTCTAAGAGAGCTCTAGTCATTGGCCATTGGATGAAGATGAAAATTTTAATAATAATAATATGTTTATTTTCGTATATCGCATACAAAGGCAACATTGCATTATATGCAAGATTTATTTATTGCAATAAGGCACATAAAAAACATAAGATATATTGATTTTTTTAAATCATGAAAATTCAATATTCCTTATAATTAATCGATAAGCTAGTCTAGATAATAATTGTTCTATATGAATTACAAACTCAAACTTTTATTCATTATTCCTATGATTAAAGTATCATTAATCTGTAATTTTTAAATAAATCTATTAGTTATATATAAATCATTAAAGAATTCATAATTTTAATAATAAAATTCCAAAGAATTATTTTTATATTTTGTTAAATTATTAAAAATAAATCTATACTGTAATTTTAACAGCATGGAAAATGCATTCCAAATAAGTGATTCTAAATAAAAATTAAATACAAAACTTATCAAATTGAAAAATGAACTGCAATTTTGTTTTTTTTTTTTTTTTTTTTTTTTTTTTTTTTTTTTTTTTTTTTTTTTTTTTTTTTTTTTTTTTTTTTTCATCTAAATAAAATTATAGAACTTTCAGTTTATAATTCAGAATTAAAAAACAGTAAACATTTCAGATGCTTAAACTTTTTCAACTCCATATAAAACATATACTATGGAATGAAAATATCTATTATATATTTGAATGAACTGTTACAATAACTAATGAAAATCGTTAAATATAACATTATAAAATTAACACATCATAAATTAATATATAGATTAATTTGTTTTAACAGTACTACAGATTGGGATCTATATATTGCAATACATTGTGCAACAACTAGCAATGCAACAGAAATTATGTTATGGAAAAACAGTAACTTAATATATAAATTAATCTCAATAAATGATTATTTAAAATATTCTTATTATGATAAAATTTATTGCTGATAAAAGCACTTAATAAAATATCAACTTATATTAAAACAGTGCAGAAAATTAAGCAGAATTAATGATGATAAAAATATCTAAATGGTCAGATAATGATGGATCTAATGTATTACAAAATTGCAATTAACAAGACAATTATGGATTCCTTCTTAAAAACTTGAAGAAGAAGAATTGCCTTACTTTTCTGCAGATAATGCATATGTAAGAATATTGTGTGCTTATAAAAAAAAAAAGATAGGGAAGAATGTTATGAAAAAATTGATATTTAATAAACAATGGAATTTTATTAAATGAAAAACTGGCGTAAGATACATATTATTGAACGAAAAATATACTTAGAGAAGCACTATAACAATTTTATATGATTAAGATAAATTAAAAACTTTGCATGCTAAAAAGATTTAAATTACTAAGAGAATACAATGTTGCTACTTAATCATAAAAGTCAAATTATATTTTACTTTCTGATGTTCATTTGAAATAAAAATAAAATTCTCTCTCCTAATCAATGCTGTTTATTTTTACTTCAAATTAACATCAAATAAAATTAATGTTTTTTCTTGTGATCTGAACCATTAAGCAGTTTTCATCTGGTTTGATACAATCAAAAATTAAATTTCTATTAATCACTATTTTTTTTATTATTGAATAATTTCTTTAATGATTATATATAATTTTATAAATCTATTTTTAATAAAATTTAAAATTTACTCAACTAATAAATAAAAACTTGTCTAAATATAATTAATAGTCAAAAACAGCATTTAATAGCAGTATAAACAGAAGAAATTTTTAATTTGGGAAACATTTTTTGTCTTATGCTATACCATCTTGAACATAACAATACAGGCCATAACATAATATTCTTTTAACAATTCAAAATTTAAATATTCAAATTCAAGCAGACAAATTAAATCACATAGTATAGCTAATATATTCAACTTTGTTACATTAAATTCATAAAAATCAGTATATACAAAAAATTAAAATATGTTCAATTTATATTAATTATATATTTAAATATAAGCAATTTAACTTTAATACATATAGCTATGCATTTGAGATTGAATGCAATTAAGTGTTGTTTTTGAATATTCATTATATAATATACATAAATAAGTAGTGGATAATGGTAATAGTATATTCTCTGAATATTTAAAAAATTTAAATATTAAATTATCATTGTACAATTTTGTATTTATAGAATGAAGAAAATTGGGACTTAGAAGGTATGATACAAGAATTTACTCCATGTTCTCCTGAAAAAGATTTGTGAATTTGAATGCAGTGCTTATAATTGCCATTTACAATATCAGTATATACAGAATTGTAATTTCATTTGGTTACCAAGAAAAATAAAAATATATATAATTAATTCAGATTTTGTTACAAATTAGAATGAGAAAATATTTTTCATATTGCATGATTTTATACCAAAATATTTTGCCATATGAGACATGACAAAATTTTGGAATATATGATTAAAGATTTTATGGATTTGAAATATAATTTTAGTTAACTTTATCATCATAATCTCATTAAATAAATCAATATTATCTATTGAAATATGTATATAGAATAAAATAATGCTCTAATGAGCATTATAAAGCATTTTAATACTTAAATACATAAAAACACAGCACTTCTTGCAGTAAAGTATCAAACTAAATTTATTCATTAGTACAACATTTTAAATGATTTATTATTTTATTAAGAAATTTCATTACTTAAATTTTATTTGAAATAAAAAATATTGGTATGTTGATTAAGAAGTATGCTACTAGGATTTGATCTATGTTTTTAGCAATTTTAAAAAATAGTTTATAAACATAAATTTTAAATTTCATTTAATGTTTTTGTTACAAAGAATGAAACTTTCAACAAAAACAATATTATAGCATTAATGTAGAGCTTATGCTTCTTAAATACATACTGCTAATGATTATATAAAATTTAAATTCAATCAGCAATAGAGTAATTTTAAGAAATTGTTTATTGTCCGTTTCTAGAAATCTAAAATTTCAAGATCATTGTTAGCATGAAATTTTAATGAAAACAAATTAAATCAGGAATGAAAACTGCATCTCTATTGACATTCTTTGACTATATGAATTAAAAATTTCTAATAAAAATGTTTAGATAAAGAATTAAAATTTTTATGATTAATGTTTTTAAACTAATTCCATCAACTTTTATTAGTAATAGTATCAACTCAAAAATTTCAATAATATATTGTACAATTTTAATATTCCCCATTGATTAGCAAAGAGGAAATAATTCTAAAATGACTATTTTAGTGAAATTTTTAATTTCTCTAATCCTCATTATTTTTTTGAATCAAGATTATTGATACTGAATGCTATTTGAAATTTATTAAATACAAGTTTAATGAAAAATTTAATTTCAAATAAATGTGATAATATTTTGAAATCAAATTTTTCATTAAAAAAAAACTTAATTTTTGCTTAAATTAAACATTATAAATTCATAACTTAAGTATTTATTTATATAAATTCCTTAAGTCAAAATTAAAATACCATAACTGATTTTTTGTAATAATTTGGTTTTTATAGGAAATTAATCTATGGATATATAGTAGAGTTTTATTTTTAGTTATTTGATATTCCATATTAATTGGCATGATGGATTAGAAAAAAATTACATTAATTACAAAATAAAAATTTTATTTTTCATTAATAAAGCTAACAACTTTCTAAACAGGAAAGGAAGAAATTCAAAAATAATGCTTACCCACTTATTATCATAATAAACAAATATTATTTTTCCTACTTAATATATTATATAAATTAAACAGCCTTTATGAACAGGAAGTCTAATTCTGACAGTTGAAATCAAAGATATATTTAAGTTATTTTGAGTTTCTGTTACAAAGGCTGTTTAATTTATATATATAAATACTTTTTATATAAATATGGAATTAATATTATATAGAATTTATAATTATTTGCAGTTATTTCTTTCATTATATTCTACATTTATATTTGATACTTTTCTCTAATAATACAAAATAAGTTTTGTCTCAATTTAGTTATTTAATTAATCTCTATCCTAATTCAGTTCAATAAAGTTGACTTTAGTTTATATATTAATAATTACTTATGTCTACCATAAGAAATAAATTATCATTTTCTAAGATTTGATATAATGGTCTTAAAATTTTTCTTGACCATGTATTTGAAACCTTTATGTTTTCTGAAAAATAATTAAGCACAGTTAAGTATACAAATTACTCACTTTAAATTTTCCATTGCTTTAACTGAAAAATTCAATACATATTATATCACTCACAGTTGATTTACAATGAACTTTTTACTTCTGTCAGGTTATTTTTAAGCCATAAATTCTACTATATTTAAGTATCTGCTCTCAAGAACTTACCACAATTTTGAATTAACAATCATTAGTGTGCTAAACTTAATAAATACTAAATTTAACTATCTAAATAAAAACATAAAAACTAATAAAAATCTAATAATCACCACAATTCTGAATTAACAATCATTAGTGTGCTAAACTTAACAATAAATACTAAATTTAACTATCTAAATAAAAACATAAAAACTAATAAAAATCTAATAAATATTAAATATTATAAAAATAATTCTCATTAAAAGAATTTCTCATAAAACAGAAATATGTATTTCACATCATAATGAAAATAAATATGTAAAAAATAAATTGTCATTCCATTTTATAGTTAATTTATTCTGCTTTGTGTCATCCAGCATAAACTAAAATATTACTTTTATTCATTAATATATATTGAAACTCTCTCGTTGAATACCACTTTTAGAGAACTTAACAGTAATACCAAACTGAAATTTAAAATCAATATATGAAAACTATTTAAATGTATCAATTATACAATGTTTGATAGTCAAATAATATAACAATTCATCTTTTCTAATAAGTAAATCATCTATATAGTTCATTATTTTAAGTAAATATTTATCCATTTAATTATTGAACTTTATAGCAATATAAAAATGAATTCAAAGTAATAATGATATTGTACTATTATATTGAATTTATAAACACCGTCTGTTAATTTTTTTTATAACAAAATTCACAAATTTTAAATAAAAAACTAGCATACTATGTTTATTTTTTGAAAATAAAAGGAATTTTAATATTAAAAAATTTTTGACCTATGTTTAGACAGTTCAAAAATATACAATCTATAATCATACTAAATGAAATATATGAACATCTTTAATTAGAATAGAATATTTACAACAAAACGAAATATATTAATTGCCTAATTACATTGATAATTTGTTCTGAAAATTTTTACATAAATTGAAAACCATGTAAATCCAACAATGCTTAAATTCTGTATGTATGAGTATGCATAAAGGAAAAACGGAATAACTAGATAAAATTTATGAACATACTATAAAGCCATAACTGATATTTTTGCCAAAAAATAAATTGTTTAATGAACTTTTTATTTGTGTTTTATGGAAATTCAACACTAATAAAAAGACTCAAGCACCCTATATCTCTAAAACTGTGGGATTCAAAACTGCATAAATAGGGTTGGATAATATTTTATTTTGTTATACTATAGTATACAAAGAACAAGCACTATTCTGGTAAGAACTAGTTTATTCATTAACATGCACAATTAATAAATATTTGGGAGAACATGTTCAGCCTCCTAAATCATATTCATTTCCAATTTGAATAAATTTAAAAAGTGCATTTAATGTAGAATGCAAGTTATTCCACATTCCATAGGTTTTAATGTAGAATGCAAGTTATTCCACATTCCATAGGTTTTAATTTAAATGTATTTAAATATCACGTAGAAAAGCAACTTGCTCTTTATCATATATGTAATAAAATAAGCTCAAACAAAATAAAATATTATCCAAAGAACAAGCACTATTCTGGTAAGAACTAGTTTATTCATTAACATGCACAATTAATAAATATTTGGGAGAACATTTTCAGCCTACTAAATCATATTCATTTCCAATTTGAATAAATTTAAAAAGTGCATTTAATGTAGAATGCAAGTTATTCCACATTCCATAGGTTTTAATGTAGAATGCAAGTTATTCCACATTCCATAGGTTTTAATTTAAATGTATTTAAATATCACGTAGAAAAGCAACTTGCTCTTTATCATATATGTAATAAAATAAGCTCACTTAGCAAGTTCTACATAAATTTATTGCAGTATAACGTTGATATGCAGTCCGAAAACGTTATACTGCAATAAATTTATGTAGAACTTCCTAAGTGAGCTTATTTTATTACATATATATTAAATGTATTTATATACTGTAGTATATTTTTATATAATTTATTTTATATAAATATGAAAAATTATGTAAATACATTTTTATTTTTATAATGTTTGATTAAGCACTATTAATATATAGCTTTAACTTATTTTACTTTTATTTTTTGATTGCTATAAAATAATATGCAAATACTACATAAGTTCAAAAACAATTCAGATTACCTTCATTGTTTTTCACCAACTTTTTCTATAATTCCTCCTATAATCCTTACTACATTTAGAATATTGAAGGCCTTGGAAAATTCCTTCAATGTTTTTTCTATTGAATTTTATGCATTGTCCATCCTACTGGCTACTAAGCATAGAGCATTCTAATGCTCACCATATGTTGCCTACAACTGCAGAGTCTTCTCTTCTTGTTTTAAAATATATAAATATGAAAAATTATGTAAATACATTTTTATTTTTATAATGTTTGATTAAGCACTATTAATATATAGCTTTAACTTATTTTACTTTTATTTTTTGATTGCTATAAAATAATATGCAAATACTACATAAGTTCAAAAACAATTCAGATTACCTTCATTGTTTTTCAGCAACGTTTTCTATAATTCCTCCTATAATCCTTACTGCATTTAGAATATTGAAGGCCTTGGAAAATTCCTTCAATGTTTTTTCCTATTGAATTTTATGCATTGTCCATCCTACTGGCTACTAAGCATAGGGCATTCTAATGCTCACCATATGTTGCCTACAACTGCAGAGTCTTCTCTTCTTGTTTTACAACTGGTTTCCAACCAGAGATCATTTGCTAAGCAGCATGGTTATTACAACTCCCACCAGGAACTCTACAATCATGAAGATGTTAACTGTTAGGTAAAGGATTGAATTCAAAAGACATGGCTCCGATTCAGGATAAAATTTAGAAGCATGAGATCTGGAATTTAACCTGATTTTTCCAGAGTAGATTCATAGCCACTCTGGAAGATCCAAGTTATGTGGGATTCTCCAGAATATGCTCGAATGAGATCTGGAATTTAACCTGATTTTTCCAAAGTAGATTCATAGCCACTCTGGAAGATCCAAGTTATGTGGGATTCTCCAGAATATGCTCCATGTAGCCATCCAGTAATTATCCTTTAATATCAGCTCTTCATCTTTCTTCATGATTGCATATTAAGTTTAATAAGTATTGAATATTATGTATTATGATAGTTTCTTGATCCATGTGCTGAATTAGATAGATGCTATATGGAGGCAAGATGACTATATATATATATATATATATATATATACAAACTTTATGCATTTGGATTAATAAATTGAATCTGAGGCAAATAGCATAATTTGAAACAATATAAATTGGGAAATGACTGTGTATGTGTATGTATATATATATACACACACAGTAAGTCAATGTTGCTTCAGCTAATGACATTTTACTGCTACATTGTCAGCAAAAACTTAATCTAATTAATTAAAAAATTAAAGATTTTAAAATAGTAAAACAGGATAGACTTATTTTCTTAATTTTCTTTCATAATAGAGAGGAAAAACAAGGTAGAAACCTGTAGTAGTTATAAAAAATAAGATAACCATATTTTATATGAGCACTAATTTACGGTAAGTATATGATACTGTCTTTGAACAATATATTAATTAAATTATATAGTGAATAGGGCATTTGGCTGGATTAGAAACATTTCAGCATTTTAATCAGAGGACCCAGGATCAAATTAGGAATGCACTTTGAAAATTTATATGAGGATCTGTTCAGGCTTGTTATTCTCCATACTGTATAATCAGGCAGTCTCTACTAAATGTTAATAATCTATGACAGGGCCTAGAATGATACACTGTTTAGTGATTAGTGAATGATTGAGAACTGGCATTAAAAAACTAATCATGGATATAGCATCTGTGAATTCTAAACTGTCTTTTATTAAAAAATAATTTTCTTCACGTGTAAGATATGATATATAATTGCCATGTAACATTTTACAATTAAATCATACTTTTGTTTCCGGCATTAAAAAACTAATCATGGATATAGCAACTGTGAATTCTAAACTGTCTTTTATTAAAAAATAATTTTCTTCACATGTAAGATATGATATATAATTGCCATGTAACATTTTACAATTAAATCATACTTTTGTTTCATTTCATTACTGAATAAGACAGTAATGTTTAGATTAGAAAAATTAACAAGTATTATTTCTTCTAGTACCAGAAAACACTCTAGATACATAACACCAACTATTAACATTAGTCCTATATAAGTTTTGTTTCAATTATATATTTTATATAATTATATATGTATGTATGTATGTATGTATGTATGTATATTTTTAAAGATGTAATCTGCACGTTGAAAGTCATAAGAATCTAATAAATAGTTCGGTAGTGTTATCGTCAATATTGTACTAATATAAAGTAGTTATCCAAAAGTAATTTTCTGATTTGAAAATTATAGATTTAACAATCTGATTTATTATCAGTTGCATAATTAAATTACTGTACATAAAATATATTCCACAAAATCAGAACGGAAATAACTTGATTATTTGCAGATTAAATGTTATCCAAATATGTCTATCCAAAAGCAGCTCTTAAAAATTTAATTTAACATTTTGCGGTTTTTGATGCTTTGAAAACAAAACATTTTTCTTATTGGAAAAAAATAAAAGTAATTTTCTGATTTGAAAATTATAGATTTAACTATCTGATTTATTATCAGTTGCATAATTAATTAAATTACTGTACATAAAATATATTCCACAAAATCAGAACGGAAATAACTTGATTATTTGCAGATAACATTTAATCCAAAAGCAGCTCTTAAAAATTTAGTTTAACATTTTGCGGTTTTTGATGCTTTGAAAACAAAACATTTTTCTTATTGGAAAAAATATTTTTATACTGTTTTTATAAAATTCTTTAATAAAATATCATGGTCTTACAAGTGAAAAATTGATGCTTCATTTTTTTTCAAGATTGACTGACATTTTTGATCAAGTTAAATTCCAGCATTACAAAGATAAACAATAGATCATATAACTTTTTGATGAAGAAAACTAGATTAATATTCTTTACTGGAAAAATTTTCCATATATATATATTAAATACTCAAGAATATATTTAAAAATTACTTTGTTTCGTTATTTATTTATTTTTTATTTAAAAATTTATCTGAGTATTATTGATCGAATTTAGTGTTTCACTATGTAATGAATATTGATAAAATACTGTAATATTTGTTTATACATTAATATACATTATTACTTCATTAACATTATTTTATTAGCATTATTAATATGATAATGCTATTAACATAAACATACAATATTATTTATAAAATAATATTGAATGTTTATTTATGTATTTCTGAGAAAGGTATGATTCTTCAGAATAACAAACAGTTCTGGAAAAACTAAGCTCCTATTTTCCGAACGTGTTTATTTACTTTGGAAATATTAAAATTAAGAGAATAAAATATATGCACTCAAAATTTTTAAAGATATAATCTGCACGTTGAAAGTCATAAAAATCTAATAAATAGTTCGGTAGTGTTATCGTCAATATTGTACTAATATAAAGTAGTTATATTGTTGTTATTATTATCATTATTATTCTATATCCAATGCTATCTGGATAATATTTAAATGTAATTAATTTATATAAAGAATAACCTAATTTTAACAAATAATATACTGTACTGTATTATGTTCTAAAAGCTATATGAGCAATGCAAGTAAAACATATGTGCCCCCTGCTTAAAAATATTAATAAATCTACAGAGTAACTCAATCAACACTCTTAACTTTATTATAATATAACCAAAGAAAACTGAATGTCCGCCATTTTTAAACGGATGAATTTACAGGGTTGATTAATGTTACTTAAAATTCTTTTCTTAATAAGATCTGTTAAAATTTTATTTTAAATGATCAATCAAATAGTTCAAAAATTATTAGGGAGAAATCTTTGATGCAATATCGAAATGATATTTAACTGTACAATAACAACGTTAAATTTCATGAAAATCTATTAATTAGTTCAAAAGTTATTAATAGGAGACAGACAATATCCAGATGGTGATCTCATATGTCTCAATTTCCTTTGGAAAGTAGGCCAAAAAATATAGCATAAAGGATCTTTAAAATTTGGCAACAAGTTCAGTTTGTTATAAGAAAGTCAATCAAATAGTTCAAAAATTATTAGGGAGAAATCTTTAATGCAATATCGGGATGATATTTAACTGTACAATAACAACGTTAAATTTCATGAAAATCTATTAATTAGTTCAGAAGTTATTAATAGGAGACAGACAATATCCAGATGGGTGATCTTATATGTCTCAATTTCCTTTGGAAAGTAGGTCAAAAAATATAGCATAAAGGATCTTTAAAATTTGGCAACAAGTTCAGTTTGTTATAAGAATTGAGATGTCAGATATAATCAGAACTTAGGGGAAATTTTTGGCTTACAATGACAGTGCATAATTATTTTAAAATAAATGCAGATTTTTATTCAGATTTTATTTGTTGGGGAATCTGCAAACATTTTGTAGACATATGATTAGTTCTATATCATTTGAATAAATAATATGGGGAAAGGTTTAATATTTGATAAAATACAGATTAACATAATTTTAAGCAGTTTTTTTAATGTTGATTTTAAAAATACCAATATTTGATTAATTTATAATATTGTATAAAACATCTTTTTATGTTTAACATTTGATGTCAGGGAGTTTAAATTTTTTGAATACAATTATATTATAATATTACTTATAAAGTAAATCAATTTAAACATCTTTCAATGTTGAATCCAAAAATGTTTTTAAATTTTATTTACTTCAGAGCAAATAAACAAAATTTAATTATGAAAATATAATGCAGACGTTATACATGATTTAGGGGAAAATTCTGTGCCAAAAAATTCTAACAATGTTGGATATTTACCAGTTATCAAATATTTCTTTCCCACAAAATATATAATGCCAAAATTAAAATATATTAAGCAAAAAGCTTTTTATTACATAAATAAAATGCTTCAGGAATTTTATTTGCTTTACAAATTAGATACTGCTTCGAAATTTTAAAAATAAATTAATGCTTCAGGAATTTTTAAAAGAAGTTAGTTAATTATTTTTATACTCAAAAGATTTTAACCGTATTATAATTTTATTTGCTTTACAAATTAGATAAATTTAGATGATTTCGTGCCAAAACTATTATAACTTTCACTTGGTAACTTTGTCCCAATCTAATCCTATTTAACGAAAATGAAAACTAATTTAAATGAATATGTGATCCATAACAATGTAAATTAAAAATTTAAAACTTAAATATATGAAGCACATGATTATACATAGTTTTTTAAATATTTTCTATTTCTATAATCTTAAAAATTTTGAATCATCTCGTTTCATTAATATTTAATTCAATTTTTAGTTTTATATCGGCTATAAATGAAAATTTTATTTATTACTAAAAAGTTTCTTCAAAAGAATTTTTAAAAATTGATATAATAGTGAATGATTTTGTCATACAATAGGGAATTTATATAATATATATAGTGTAATCTTTTTTGGATCAATACTTTAAATACTATTTAATAGATGAATTTGACCATAGAAACATGTTTGTAAATCATGATATTTTGACAAAACTGTGGCATTTAAAAACTAAAATATAAAGTTTTGTATAAGAAAATTATATATTTATAGTTTCCTGAGAAGAAGAAAATTTTAAATGCAAATAGATGTAAATATTTGATATAGATCAAATTAAAAAAAAAAAATTAGTATTAAGAATTTAAAAGAGCAATTCTGGAAAGAACTATTTATATATTTTTCGTATTTGTCCGCTGTTTTAGAGTAATTAAATATTGAATTCAAAAAATATTTCAACAAAATTATCTTCAGACTGATAAATTTCATTAAAAAATAGATCAAACGTTATTAAGAGAAATGTCAGAAATTTAAAGTGTTAAGACATTTTTAAATGACTGAAGCTACAGGATTAATTGCTATGACATTAATCAAGAGGATTTTCGATGAAAAGATTTGTCAATTATATTTCTTTAAAAACGTCATTTATTTTTAAAATACAGTACATTGAGAGAAATATCTTAGAATTTTTAATATCCGCCATTTTTTAAATGATCGAAGCTACTGAGTTAAAAGAGTAGAGTTGAGTTCATCTTTAATGACAGAATTCCATAAAAGTATGCAAAATGTATTAAAATTTTATCACTGAAATTTTTATTGTTTATAAATATATTCTATAAAGTAATTAAAATAATTAACAAAAATCTTTAAATAATGAGCAAATTTCAATACATTTTTAAGAACTTCAATAAGAATATTTTACTATTAAAAATGTATTCAACACCGAATGAATTCATCTTTTAATTTAACAGATTCAAACATTCTTCAAATTTTTAAGATATTCAAACTTCTAATATCTTTTCCTAATACATTTTGAACTAATTGATAGCAAATAGATCATTCATTGAAAATAATCTCGACATGACATAAAATAATCCTACACTTTCGAACATTTAAAAGTATCGAACGTTAAAGTTTCTGAATTAATAACTTTTAAATTATTTGAGTGATTTTTATTATGAAATTGAGAATTAGATAGTGTCACTGAAGATTTTATTGATATATTTTTAATACTTTAATCATTACATAAAGCGTAATTATTTTTCTAGGATTACTTGTTAAATTCCTGATATCATTTTTTTAATTTAATTTATATCAAATATTTCTGTCTAACTTCCAAATAGCTAAATAAGTTTTCATTTAATAGGCCTACTTATACTAAAATTATTGTTCCCAGATTATCCTTTCCAAACTTTGCCTTATAGGTTATACAAAATCTATCTTTTTTCTTATTGTCTATTCTATTGTCGATTTATTCTGATTTATATACTCGTATACTTTAACTACTTACAATTATTCATTCTTATCGAAGAAGTTTTTCAAATTTTAACCATTTAGCATTGAACTTTTATAAGAGAACATAATTACATTCTCTTATATTTTATATAAGAGATCGAAAAAGATCCAATACAAATAAATCATTTATTTTAGCTTGATTATAAAATATGATCATAATTCGATTGAACTGTTTTAAAAAACCTAAAGCCTTTATCCTTTGTGTGTAAGTATTTCATGCACTTAAAGAATACTCAGGTAATAAGTAAATACTCAATTAATAAGTAAATTTGGAAAATATTTGACAATTTATAAATAAAATGTCATATTTTGCGAAAATTTTACGAAAATTTGAAATTTTTCCGTAAAAAATCAGTTTCTTAAAAATGTTTTTCAGTGACTTACATTTTTGAATGATGCTATCAAAATATTTCTTTTTAATAACTGTTTCTGTTTCTCTTTATGCTGTAGTTGATTATTAATGTTTTCAAAAAATTATTAATATAAATATTAATTAAATTTTTAATTCAAATAAGAATATTAATCACTTACATTCATTTAAAATGTTTTTATTGTTGTTCAACAAGACTAGAATAAAACAAAATTACAAGTGAAAATTAACCCATAATGGTTTTGAGATAAAATTATAATGATATATCTTTGTATATAAATGTATAGATAATATAGTACTGTATTTATATTTTGATATATTGTATAATTTAGAAAAGATAAAATGTGTAATGTAAATTCTGTATGTATTTAGAGAAACGTGAGAATATTTAATCAAAATCATGAAAGTAATACTATAAAGTTTTTCTATTATTTTGCATAATAACCAATATTTAAATCAGTGTACTGATTAAAAATACATTAAATAATTTCAAAATTAAATAAATGTTTTTATCTTGTAGAATGGAATTTATATATAATCTATATATACTATATATATGTTGCAAACAATTGATTCTTGTGACCTGTTACAATGCATCTGTTTCCGTAGTTTGAAACATTAGTAGCAGATGCACTTCGATATTAGTTTATATTGAATAACATCGTATATAAATTTCAACATTATCACAACTTATACGTTTGTATATATGGCTTTAATATGTTTATCATCATTAAATTTTGATTTATGAATTAAGTGTTATAAATATTTTTATTTCTAATTTTTTCAAAGAGACTTTAATAAAGAAATTTCAAAATTTTAAAGACAGTATAGAATGAATATTTTTGAACTTTAAATTTTATACTGGATTAAAAAAAATACATATTTAGTTTTTATATACTGTATTTAAAAATCATTTATCAACTTCTGTAAAATTTATTCTCAATTTTTCTATCAGTAATTTTCAAATATTAATCATGGATTAATAATAGAGATTTGTGACCAATTCAATTATATTATTTTTCCGAAACAGATAATAATTGTATATTTTTGCATTTAATTCTGCTATAAATTTTTATAGCTATTCTAGACAACGATTTTCGGTGTGAAGTAAGCCTTCCGGCAACTGTTTAATTTGATGATGTTGATTCAGTGTATCTAAGACAATTTTTACGATAATTTGGTTAATCATTTAAGATGACTCAATTAATATAACCATATATAATTATATAAAATATGTAATATCTATTTGAATAATTGATTTCCCTGTACATAGTATATTATAAATCCATTAATTTAAGAATATTCAAAACATGCATTTAAATTTTTCGATTAAAATAATCTCTTTGGATTCTTATCCAAAAGTCATCTTATTAAATTAATGTTACATGAAACTATTCATATGATTTACAAATAAAGAGATATAACAATTAGAGTTAATAACTAAATGAAGATACATTTATTCTCAAAATACCGTAATTGCGAATTTCTGAAGTATTCAAAAATTATTCTCATAATATAGTTCAATTTAATTACCAAATATTGTACGGTACTATATATTGTATTGCATTAATACATACGTCAATCATTGATATGGAGTCTATATACAAAACGTATTCTATTCTCCACACAGCTACAGAGATCCAATATTATGTTCATTTGTTCAATATTATGTTATTGTATCCAATATTATGTTCAATATTATGTTATTCTATCTTTCAAATTTGAGACTGTTACATTGTAAAGGTAAACGTTTGAGGCCTAGTTCATTTAGAAAACTTTCCGTCTGAACCGAATTCTGTCAAATATCACTTAAAATGAGATAGTTCGGAAGTTGCATCAGCAAAATGATGCAATATCACATATCTTGCAAAAAAAATGATGTTTAATATAAGTTTAAACAATAAAAATGAATTACTTAAAAATTTACCAAATGAAAAAAGGAGTTAAAATGATTTGTCGGCAAGTGAGAAGTTCGTGAACATACAAAATTAGAAAAACTTATCACAAAAATATGGAATTAGTATAGAATATAATATAGAATGTCTCATTTGTCTTAATCATTCGAAATAATTTTTAATTAGCATCGAATAAAAAGTGTATTATAAGATTTTGACTTGAAGGGGATACATAAAACAATATGCAATTTGTTTATTAAGCAACATTTAATAGTTTGTTGATGTAACATTAGAATATTAAAAACAGACCGGCCTAATAAGTTTATACATAATTTATTCTTTAATCAAAGCGAATTAATAGTAAATATATGATTATCAAGTCGCGCGGCAGTGCGCCGGGCCAAGTTCCCGCGACGCACATTGTGTGTATATTTACATGAATCAAACACTTATGCCGTATTTGCTAACCACATAACTTCGCTTCCGATTAAGCCAGTAACATGAAAATTGTATATGTTGTTAAGCTTTTTTTCATCATGACCCTGTAAAAATTTCAAGCTTTAATATCAAAGTGTCGAGAAGATAGACGCCCCAGAAAATAGCAAATTTGAACACTGACTCGCTCAACAAAATTATAGTGTGCTTCCCGTTGACGTAGGGACTTGAAATTTAGTACAAGTATAGGTCTTAGGATACAACTTTAAAAGAAAAATTCTGAAAATGCCAAATTTTTCAATTTATTTCTGACTTATTATTTACTTCACCCGACACGATCGAGCGCGTCGCGTCGGATCTGGCAGTGCGGCGTCGCCTATATAGCAGTCTTTTTTAATGAATATATTGATTAAATTTAATGAATAATATTAGTGAATATAATGAATATATCGGTTAATACGAAATATTCTCGTTGTTTCGGCCGAAGACCATATTTTACCATCTGCATTAAAACACTATTAATAAGAAACGGATAATTCATAAACAGCGGGTTAAAAGGAAAAAATGGCGTCGCGCGAAGGATTATTTATCTATTTTAGATTATTATTTATTTAGCGTGTTTGTTTAATATAATTGCATTAAATCACCAAAAACATAAATGTGAAAAAATGGTCCAAGTTCTATTCTACTAGTGTGTTTGGCCATCAAAAGAGTAGAAAACAAAAACGGTGCCAAGTTCCATTCCAATCCCAATGTGGCAAAAAGAGATTTAAATACTGAAATAAATTCAATACAGTGTCACATCTTCAGGCTTTTATTTAGCAAGTTTTTGAGTTATATTAAGTTATTACCAGCTCTCATGGATATTAAAACTTGCCAAATAAAATCCTGAAGAGGTGACACTGTTTAGAATTTATTTCAGTATTTAAATCTCATTTTTCGACATTAGGGTTGGAATGGAACTTAGCACTATTTTTGATTTCTACTCTTTTGGTGACCAAACACATTGGTAGAATAGAACTTGGACCATTTTTTTCACATTTATGTTTTTGTTGGGATATCAGTACTTTTTGTTAAGTTGTTATATTGAATAAACATGCTAAATAAATAATAATCTGGGATAGAGAACTTGGTCATTTTTCATATTTATGTTTTTGATGAGATTAGTAATTTTCATGCTGTCAAAGCAATTTAATTCAATCCATCAATCCAAGGCGTGATAACTTCATGAAAAGAATCCGATCGAGCTTAAATTTTAGATTAAGAACAACAATAGTCCTAGTACATAACCTTTGTAAAAAGTGATTGGCAGTAGAGACTTCGAATATTACATTTACATTATTAGGAATCGATAATTTTCATATTAAAAGTTTTATAGAACTTAAAATTATATATCGATTCAAATAATATATTTGTAAATCCTAACACAGACTTAATTTATATATCTATTAACTAATGATTCAATAACATACTTAAGTATCGATTACACCTAAATTTTAAATAAAGATTAATTTCAATAAAGTAAAAATTAATATGAAAAACTTAAAATCAGAAAAATTCATATTACGTACATTTTTTTATTATTTTGATTATCTATTTTTCAGATTAACAGTTGGCTGATTTAATGCAATATTTTACAATTAAGTGTACAATTGAATTTTTAGCCTTTGATATTTATTCGATTAGTAAAAATGAAAAATCTAGCAAAATATTTTACTTCAGACTATCAAATGGATATTTTTATTATTATTATATTGAAAACACTAAAACATTTAAAAAATTTTTTAAATAATAACTTATCATCTATTCAGATTCTTACCCAAAAAGCTTTTTATTAAATTAATGTTACATATAACTAATTATATGAGTTACATATTACGTACATTTTTTTTATTATTTTGATTATCTATTTTTCAGATTAACAGTTGGCTGATTTAATGCAATATTTTACAATTAAGTGTACAATTGAATTTTTAGCCTTTGATATTTATTCGATTAGTAAAAATGAAAAATCTAGCAAAATATTTTACTTCAGACTATCAAATGGATATTTTTATTATTATTATATTGAAAATACCAAAACATTTAAAAATTTTTTTAAATAATAACTTATCATCTATTCAGATCTTACCCAAAAAGCTTTTTATTAAATTAATGTTACATATAACTAATTATATGAGTTACAAATAAACAGATATAACAATTAGAATTTAATAACTAAATGAAGTAACATTTATTCTCAAAACAATATTTCGCGAATTTCTGAATTCAAAAATTATTCTCATAATACAATTCAGTTTAATTATCAGATATAGTACGTTGTGTATATTGTAATTACATTAACATATAGGCCTACCGTTGATATGGATCCTGTATATTAAATAAAATGTTTAAGCCTATATAATCTAAATTTATATTTTCTATGCTTTTTATAGAATTTTTACATATATTTCTTTCTACTTAATGATGCTAAAATACAGAATATTCATAGTTTTTTCTCCTAAAACATTTTCCTCTCTATTAAAATATTAAGAGGAATTAACATAATGGCAGGAATGTAAAGAATTCAGATTTATATTTTGATGATAGTCTGTTGAAATAATGCTGTATATATTGTGATCTATTTGTGGACTATAATATAATTATGAATTCTTAAAGACATCTTTTTAATTAAAAGAATTATAAAAAAAATATAAGAGAAAACCGTTGATATGGATCCTGTATATTAAATAAAATGTTTAAGTCTATATAATCTAAATTTATATTTTCTATGCTTTTTATAGAATTTTTACATATATTTCTTTCTACTTAATGATGCTAAAATACAGAATATTCATAGTTTTTTCTCCTAAAACATTTTCCTCTCTATTAAAATATTAAGAGGAATTAACATAATGGCAGGAATGTAAAGAATTCAGATTTATATTTTGATGATAGTCTGTTGAAATAATGCTGTATATATTGTGATCTATTTGTGGACTATAATATAATTATGAATTCTTAAAGACATCTTTTTAATTAAAAGAATTATAAAAAAAATATAAGAGAACACTAAGGACTAAAATGTTTTATATATTTTGGACGATTTGACGTAAATAAAAAGTTGTAGATGATCCATGATATAAAATGAAACTGAAATTGTAACCGCAAATAAAATGTAATAAAAGAATCTATAAATATTGCATTTTAAAATGAAATTCATTGTGTTCTATTTCAATATTTTTATCACTACGATTTACAGTCGTTTAATCTGAGAAAATATTTTTTGTGATGAATAATTTTTCTTGTTATAATAATAAAATATTTTATTATTAATAAAAATTCGTCTTCATTCTTCTGATTTTTGGTGAATAAAATACTCAAGTTACAAAATTTTTAATTCTGGAAATACAGTGAATGTTGCTTCATCACTTTTAAGTTGATTTTGTTTTACATGCAGTCAGTAAATCAAAATTTGATACCTTTTTCATCAAATATATTTACATAATGCCATTTTTATAAAAAAATGGCATTATGTAAATAAAGAATCAAGAATTATAATAATTGTATTTAAATTTGAATGCTTATAGTAATAAATCAATAATGAAATAGAGTTCTATATTTTATCTACCCATCAAATTCTGTGTATCTAAAAATAAATATAATTACGCATTGTTGATTATTAACAAATTTTTTTTTTTGGTTTTTTATTACTTATGTATATTTTGAAATCATTTCGTATATTAAAATTTAAAATAATATTACAATATTTTAAAAAATATATTCTGTGATATGATCCATATGTAGCCTACATTGCATGTGATTTGATTTACTGTTTTTATAATTTGATACTATATGTAATTCGTTATCGTGTTTAAAATTTTTTCGTATAAAAGATTTTTATATATTTCCTAGTTATGTTAATATTCAATCTATAAGACGTTTGTTATTTGAGAAAATAATATATAAAATAATAAAAATATAATTTGAATAATTTTAGAAAGAATATTTTGGTTATTTAATTCCGTAAACTATATAAGAAAATATAAAATACTCTATATTGAATTCCAATATTGTATTTTCAAAGATATTCAAATCTAGTCAGACGTTTCAAACTTTATCATCTTTTCTTTCGATGAAGTGACAAAACTAGTTGTGAAGTAACAGCTGTGTTCATTGAATTGCCAATACTTTCGCCAATTCCACACAAGACAAATTTCCTAAGTTTTTTCCCCCCAATCACATTTTGTTTTTGATCAATCTAACAAGTTATTTTTTAAGCTACATTTTGTTTGAAAAAATCGTGTTTTGTTTGTTTATCAAATGTTTCGAATTTTAAACTTTTTAAAATTATTTTAAAAGAAAAATTTTTGACTGGTTTCTTCTAATTTCGCTATGTAAAATTATTATCGTACTATCATTATTTGTTAATATTTCAAAATCGTTAATGAATTTATTAAAAATTGATTTTGTTCTTTTCATTTCAAAAAATCTATATATTAGCTAAAGTGCTAAACTGCTATTGTCAATGAATTTTGTAAACATCAGCTAACTCCGTTCACATTTATTGAGTTATATCCACGAATGTCAACACTGAAGGCTGATCGAAAGATATTGTTGAACTGGTCTTTCATATAGAATGTAAGATATTTTATTACTAGTACAAACGAAAAAAATATACTCTATCTATAAAAAATCCTTCAAAAATGATTCATTACAAAAGAAAAAAAGAATAAATTTATACTTGATGCCATTTCAGATATGTTGAAATTTAAATTTTATTTAGCTATTTTCCTTATAACACAATAATAATTTCCAAAATAAAACTTAATAAGCTCATAAGCAATCCAACCATATTTTATCATTACCGTAAAATGGGGTAATTTTGCACCACTTTTCACATGTTATCTTTTGTTTCTTCCAAAATTTTGGCTTGTGATTAAAAATTACTTCAAAAAATGTTATCATACACTATGTACACACATTGGAGATAAATGACATTTAGGATTGTAACGTTTAGGATATATTTTGGAGGACTTTAAGGACTATACATTAATGGCGCAATGTTACCCTGGTTAGGGGTTACTTTGCACTATCAATTTATTTCTGTGACAAAAAAGCTCCTTTAACACCGTGGTGCAATGTTAAAGCACCAAAGTGTTATTTAGCCATTATTCCTTCATGTGTAATTAAAAAAATATCTTTCTTCAGTATGACATACTATAAATACATGAAATACGTTTAATAATATATTTAAATTTGTATTACATTTTGTGTTTCATAAACAAATAGCGACTAATGAAAATTAACTATTACAGAAAACAGTGCAGCTAAAGAATAGAACATTTTGCAAATAATATTTTCAAAATCATTGCTTTAAACTTGCCAAATGTTATCCAATTCAGGAACGAGGTAATGTACTCTATGTGAGATTTTGGTCGGTAGATTTATACCACTAATAACATCACACCACTCATAATGCATTATATCATCACATTGAGGCCATTTCTAAGCCTTTAATGATCTTGCATTGCTTTCATCTTCACTCCAGTTGTGCATATTTCTACAATTTCTCCTGGAAAACAGTTCATCTTCATAATGGAACACCACAAATTCTCCTACAATTCTTTTAACATCTTTCCATTTAGGTTTATTGCCCATATCACTTTCTGCATTATCTTCTTCAAACCAGTCAGATTCACTAGAGTCCATATACGGGATAGATACTTCATCACTTTCTGAAGATGAATTTTCATTCCTTGTAAATCTTTGTGATTTTATTCCTTTATTGCCCTTGAATTTCTTCTGTTTGCTATCATTTGATGTTCTTACAACTCTAGAACTAATTCAATTATATGAAAAAAACAGTAGGTTTGCTACCTTCTGCATATGCTTCTCTTTCAGTTTATAATTAATAGTTCTTCTGGGAATATTGTAATGTTGAGATGCATATCTCTGAGATATTAGTCCACTTTTTATCATTTTAATGCATTCCTATAATGTCTCTTTTGAATAATTCTGGTAAATTTTTCAACTAGGCTCCTTTTTATAAGTTCTTGGCATGCCTGTAATAAATATAACACACTCAAACTACCGTGTAATATGTTCTATCCCTCAAATTAACTTAAATAATTATCAAAAACGAAATTTCTATTTTGGTGCAATGTAACCCCAAAATAAACTCAAAACTGCTTGGTCACATTTATGTTCAATTACTCTTACTCCATGTGACTAAGACACACAAATCAAATTTCTGCATGCTTATAGAACAATAAGTAACAGTTAACTACATAAGTATTACTTAGATAGTTAATAAACTCACCGATTATAGTAAATTTATGATGATAAACAAATTCACTAGATGGCATACAATCAAATTCACTATGCTATTAATATAATTAAAACAAAGATCACCAGATAGCATCATTCACAACGTGTCGACAGCACTGCTATCTACCTATAGAATTCCAAACAACAATGTTATCATGTATTTGCTAGACGCCAGAGAGTATCAAAAAACTTTTCCTTCTTGGTGCAAAGTTAACCCTGCCGGTGCAAAATTACCCCATTTTACGGTATTTTATACATTTTATTTCGAAGGAAATAAAATTTGATAAATGTCAAGTTGTATTTATTTATGTATCTATATTCAATATCTGTTACTGTTTCTAGACAAAAATATAAAAATACAATAATATTAATATATAATTATCTAGAACATATTATTAGCAACTATTGTATTCCATAACAGATTTGTTTCCATAAAGCATACATGTTCCTTTGAGAATGGATGCGCTGTTAGAGAAATTTCTCTAGGGATAAAACTACATTTCCATATGTTTCATGGATTAAAATTATCTTTCAAAAGATTAACTCGAGGCTTCGTATTTATTTAATGTAATAAATCAAATAAAACGTCTCGCAATGATAGTGGTGATGTTAGGAATTACTAAAAAGCACAAAATAACAGTTTGGAGTGAAATGAATATTTTAAGTATAATGGCTGATAAATATTCTCTTATATGACTTATGAATAATAAAAAATAAATATATTATCGATAATAGCGTTGAGAACACTTAAGGATAATCTACACAATGATTTAGATATTATGCAAATATCAATATAATGGACTGAGAAATAGAAGGGCCAAATTTGAAGTGTCATAAACTCGACTAAACTAAACCAATGTCTAAAAACTTTGCTTGAATAAGTTATTTTCTTCAATATTTAGTTCAAATTACTTAAAAAGATTTTTATTTATGTGGTTATTGCAATTAGCACACGAATAAATATTTCATTGTTATGTTTAATTTTTGTCATCGGTTATTTAATAATATCATTAGAAAATTTTAGACTGATGTTACAATGCTATAATTTATATAATATATATTAAATAGCTATACAAATTAATAGTGATTTCTTTAATTTTTTCTTGCATTATTTCCCAAAAGTTAATATTACGAATAATCATAAAGGAGTGAAATTTTCTAAATTCAAATGTCAGATATTTTAACTCGTAAGAAATGATGCTATACTGTTAAATATATTGCCAATAATAGCTTTCTTGGTCATCCATCATGATGAAAGACTTTTGGGAAATGGTGCGAATCTTTTACTTTAAAAAAAGTATTTGTTCTTGAGAATATAATAGTCTTATAAACTGACAAGAGGACAGATGAAACATATCACCTCCTAAAAATGTCATACAATAAAAACAGGAATTACATTCGGTGTCGAAGAATACGCCCAAACAATTCTATCGCAAATCTTCTATCTTTCAAACTTAAAATATCAGGTTATTCTAAGGATTTCATTTTGATTAGTCAATTCAATATTTATCAAGTGATCAAAGGATTATTTTTAGTAAAGAAATAACTTCTATCACCTGGCCTTGATTGATTTTTAATATTTCAGTTTAAATATTTGAAATTGTGTCAAAGTTTTGAAGATGTTAAAATATAAAATTTAATTAAATTTGATATAAATGAATAAACGTATCTCTGATTTAATCATTAGAAACAATTGAAATTGGAAACATTCAGACTTGATTCTGTTTATCAATTATTAAAAAAGTAAGGAAAGATGTTGCTAATGTAATTCATTATTATTTTTCTGATAAAATGAAATACACTATGTAAAAGAAGCTAATCAATTATTTAAAAAGTAAGGAAAGATATTGCTAATGTAATTCATTATTATTTTTCTGATAAAATGAAATACACTATGTAAAAGAAGCTTAGTAGCTTTTACTGTCAAAAGTTCTCATTTAATTTTAACATTAAGTTATATTTTAATAACAATGTTTAAATCCTGCAGGCTTATTTCAATGAAACTTTATCAAAGAATAGCTGAAGTATTTGCTATTGCTTATTATGGTTAATGTTATGCTTAGGCTGACTAGTTTTTTACTCATTCCAATCCGGGACAGGAAAAACTTAACCGGAAGTAAATTTTAACATGTTTTATTTTCGTATTTATATATTTATAAAATTCGTTGTTTCATTAATTAACAATGATATTAATACAATAACACACTTTTTAACTTAATCAAAAATACTTAAAAGTCATCTCATATTGAATTGAAACTGAATAATTCGAACAATAAAAACTGTAAACGTCGACATGACGATACTGATTTGACTCACGTTTGAATCTGCATTTCGAACATTACACTAAATGTAGTTGATTTAGTGCGCAAATTTCAAAAAATAAAAAACTCATATTTTGAAAACGAGATGAATTTTAAATTTCTGCCCAGGACCAGTATCCCGCTAGCTCGAGTCAAAGGGCAGTACTGCTACCAAATGTAACTCAAATGGCCGATATCACACGGAAATTTCAAAAATAAAAAATTTTTTAGCTTGATAATAGGATGATTTTCCTGGAACATTTATTAATACAGTATAATGCATTAAAAATTGGAACCGTCCCAAAAGAATCGGGATATTCCTATATTCTATACAACATAAGATGATATTCGCTTAAAATTATGTATGCAATTCTTAACAATTATTTTGTTTGATTTGATTCCGAATATTTTATTTTTTATCTTTTATTTAATAAATTTACTTTTTTCTGTTTGTGATTTACGGAGACCGGGATAAATGCTCCGCTTGCCGGAGCCTAAGGGCAGTACTGCTGCTAAATATAATTTAAATATTTATTATAATATCGCATGGAAATTTCAAAAAGCAAAAAACCTTCCATCTTGAAAACGGGATGGTTTTTAAAATCCGGGATATTTACTGATGCGAGACATTGTATCTAAATACAGGATTATCCCGAATGATCAACTTAGTTATGTTTGTATTTTAACAAAATTACAGTACAGAAAATAGAATTTTATTTCTCGTTCATTTATAATAGCATTTCCCAACCGGATCCATAGAAGGTTTGATCAGTCCACAAGAAAAAAATTGTATTTCGGGGATCCATAATATGAGCTAAAGGGTTCATGATATCAGATCCATAGAAGGTTTGATGAGTCCACAAGAAAAAAATTGTATTTCGGGATCCATAATATGAGCTAAGGGGTTAATGATAAAATATTATAAATAAAATAATTTGTTAAATAAAAATAATAAAATAAAGTTCATCACAGGCTGGCCAACACAAAGATGCTGTCAACCAGATGATTGAAGGATGAGGTTCAACGGGCTGGGCTCGGACCTCTCCTGAAAAATTGGAGAAAACGGACCCATATCCTCCAGGATGGTAAGCCACAGCTTTACCACGCGGTCATCCTGTCGACCTGTCATTCCGTCAGTCTGCGGTCCCACAATTTGTCAATTTGTTCCGTGAAGTGTTCGTTATCCGAACATAAAAATCTTCCGCGAAAGTGTTCGTTAACCAATTACTTCCCCCCCTACTTCCCCTCAATCCCCTAAGTTCTATACTTGTCACCGACCCGTTTACAGCCCACACCTCTACCTACTTAACACTGCTCTCTCCCTATCACCACTACGCCACCAAGTCATTCTGCTAGGAAGTGTTCGGAGGATATATTTAAGCCGTAATCTGTGCTATTCTGGCGCTTGCGCAGATGTCACCTCGGTTGTATCTGACTGCGCATGCGCACAGAATTGGTATCTAGTGTACCGTTCCGGCGCGTGGAACAACGCGCGACCATGGCGCCTGCTTGTCCTACTGGTGCTGCACTTCTCGGCATTTCATTTTGCTGTTGCGACTAAACGTATTATACAGTAGATACATTTATAACTGTTTTTTTGCTGTTTCATTATACAGTCAAACCTCTTTAAGCCGCCCCTCTATAAACCACTACCCTCGTTATTTGCCTAATGAAAGCCAATAACAAATCTCCTCCTTTATGTTAAAACAAGAAATTCCCTCTATAAACCGCCACCTCACTAATCACCAACCGCCACTCATTTCTGGAGGCAAAACCATTTCATTAGTAGACGAATTAGTTCTTTAAACCGCCAAAACAATCGAATGGCAAGATCGACCAACACAAATAGAAACACTAGAGAAGATGGCAATTAAGTAATTTATCTGTTAACATTTATTAGACACTGTAATCTTACACCTGTGACTATTCACATCCCTGTTTTCAAAATGAGCTATTCCAAAACTTTAAACGGATTTTTACAAAATAACCGTTTAAAATA
>AYEL01084845.1:0-90117 GCA_000484575.1 Olivierus martensii
GACAGCCAGGTCCAAAATAGGATTAAATGATACAGGAACGAAAGGCTGTCATGGCGGCGACCCGGCGGTAGACGAGGCAGGTATTTTATTTTAGCCTGTTTTTTTAATTTTTTACTTTGGATTTTTTTGTGCATGCACCATTATCGGAAGTCAGATTAAGCCCCCGATGACGTCATTTCCGGTCCGGTGCCAAAATTTTAGCTCCTACGGCAAAAGTAGCGATTCTGCAGATTTACCAAATTAGATATAGATATGTGGTGATGTCTATGTTTTCCCACATCTACGAAACGTTAATTATATTAATAACACATCACAGAGAAAAAAAACACTTCATTACAAATCAAAACCAAAACCAAAGAACATGGCGACCAACAACACATGTTGCCAACTGAACAAAAAATAAAATATAAATAATTAATAACTAAAATAACTATATTTCATTATACCACAGATATATAGTTTTTCAGTTTTGGCAGTAAAAGTTATCGTACCTTTCGATGGTATAAATCTTTCTCGTCACTCAACGAGTCTAAATCCATGTCTTTCGATAGGAGTTCACACATACCAGTAGCCGACTGATAGTTAATTCCGTGACATTCTTGTTTATCAAGCAGTATTTCATGCAGAATAGTCTAGTTTTAGCAACGAAAGTCGAAACTGTGCAATTTCTGGCTTTCTTGTTTGACGCTATGTATGTAAACTGCCCGTCTAACATAAAAACCGTCGATAAAGGAGTAAACAAGAGCCATAAACAATAGAGAAGAGTCAAAATTGAAGTAACACTCATGTTAGTGGAAGTACCGAATGGAATATTCGCAGCAACGTTTCTGTTAAAGTATTTAAAAACGAGGTTCCAGTTTTCATCTGTCAAGCGAGACACAACGCTACTTACGAGAATTTTATATGAACATTTTTAAGTATAATGCACATAGTGTGTCTTATTTTAAAGTATGAAAACAAAACATTATCGACATTATATAAACATTATATAAACAAACATTATCAACAAAACATTATATTAAAACATTATTTTGTTTATTGATTTTGCAAATAAAATATTGGATTAATACTGTTTTGAATATTTAACAGTTTGCCATTTGGTCTAGGCTTCAGATCTAGAAGGGTCCAAAAATTTAGTGTTATACCGTATATAGCAGTGCCGGATCTAGATATTTTGTCACCTGAGGCAATATTAGAATATGACACTCCCTCTCTTCTTCACGCACATTAATGTATAAACATATCTAATATTTTGGAATCAGGAATGTAAATGACACCAGATACATAGTTACTGAGAAACAAAAAAAAAATATTGGATTGGGGTTGAGAGAGAGTAAACCTAGACTGGGATTAAATACAGTTTTTAATAAAAATAAAGTGGTATCTATGTTAAAAATAATAATAATAAATAAAGCATATTTTCAATTATGATATCCAGATGGCGACATGCCAATGCGGGAAAAAGTAAGGAAAACAAATATTTTGTTTAGACCAGAGATTCCAACCTTTTTCTTGCATCGACCCCTTTTAAAAGAATGGTTTTCTTCACGACCCCCCTTACACTTTTCACTATAATATACAGCATATAACATAATCATAATACAGATAATTGTACATAAATAACTTAAAGATAACAATTAGACTAAGAATATGGAACAAAATTTTGAAAAAATGGTTATATTAGATTAATGTTTTATTATTTTTTGTATTATCATTTTTAATTTTACAAATATAAAGTTTTACACACAAACAAAATCACAGATTCTAATTGCACAAAAGTTCGACATTAATTAATGTGATGGCTGTGCTTGATGTATTGATGCAATTTTTTTAATATTTGGCAAAAAATTGCTTAATTTAATTCTTAAATCACCTCGTTCAAAAATATTTAACCTGTTTCTTGTTTTCCGTAGTAAATTATTGACTTGACTAAAGCCTGCTTCCACTAAGTAAGAAGAGGGAAAAGTCAATAATGCTGGTTAAGTAACAACTTTTATTTGGGGATATTTCTCTGGGATGACTTTTAAATTCCAAAACTTACCATACCCATGTGTTTCAAATAAGACTTGTGCTTCAACATCCTTCTTCAATACAATCAACTCTTCTTGTATCATAATATCAAAATCACATATATCACAGGCCTCATTCGCCTCACCCTAGATCCGGCGCTGTTATACAGTATATAGAAAACATGATAAGAAAGTGATTGATAATAGCTAGAAAGAGATGAGATGGCTAGAGCTCCATCCCACTTCGCTCATATCATGTTCAAAGCCAAATCCATGACACAGTTATAAAGCCATAATTTTTTTGTAAATACAGCATTCAGGCTTACAGATCTGCGTAGTAATAGAATCCTAAGTCCACCATATTCTTTTTTATTTTTCACTTATATGAGCAGTAATATTAGGATAAAGATTTTCCTAAGTAATTAATAACTTCATAAAGAATAAGTTAGATTTTTTTCCGTTTATGTCAATTAAAGATGGTGATATAAATCGAAAATTTGTAGTAAAATTCCTGTAATCGTACGAAGAATAATTGTCGATAATTGTTTTCTTTACGATATTTGCATAGTTATACTTCTTGGAGTAATTAATATAATTATACTTAATCATGAATTATAATTATGGAGTTAAAGAAAACGAAGCAACCTTGTTAAGTAAGGCAGCAATCAACAAAATCAGTATTATGACGATGGTGAGGATGGCGCAGCGAACGAAAGTCTGCGTACCCTATAACCTAGTTACACCTTTATCATTTTATCTATCGATTAAATATTTATCATATCTAAACAAAGTCTGCTGGTTATACCAACATAAACCTCTGCCAGGTAAACAATCCTTAATATAATTTGTCTAGCTCACTCTTCTTTCTCGGAAATGATAATTATAAATTATTTTTCAGACAGTTTTATCTTACTTTTTAATTATTATATTGTTATTTATCACGTATAGCAATAAAATGCAAATATAACTTCATAGATATTTTGAATTATTAACATTATAAGCAATTGCCCAATTTATCTTACATTTTATTTAATTATTTACCAATATTTTGTTTAACCAAATGCCTTGTATACATTTAGGAAAATTTGATCGTATTCGTCATCCACGTATCATTTTAGTCACGCGTGAACTGACCAAAATAGTTTCTTATTTGTTTTGCATCTTCTAACTTACTTGTTAATTGCAGATGACATTTACATAGAAATAACAAATACTGTATCAAAAAATAACATAATTGATTTCGGATGACATTGTTTTTTTTTTTAATATAAAGAAACGTAATTTCAGAAAAATATTTTTATATCAATGCCAGGCTCAGAAAAAAAGATTGGGATCCTTCTGCCACAACGCAGAAGGATCCCAAAATTTAGTGATACTGTAAAAAACAGGATATTAAAGTGATTGAAAGTGGTTTTAGGTAGATGGGGCCTGGCCATTTCACTTGATAATGATTGGAAAATAACTAAACGCAATCTCATGCCCTGATAATGTCATTATCATGGCATGAGATTTCTTTTTTTTATTTTCCATTTTATGTAGATGGAAAGGAAAATCACCAGATAATTTTGATGTATCGAAATTTTGTTTGAATAACATACCGATGTTTAGTATAGAATAAACGCTTATATACGATCAATATGAGCAAAAATTATAGATATATTGAATATTGATTCAGTACATCAACAATATTTTTGTTTATATTCCAAATCTTCAGAGTTTTCAGAGGATTCCAGATTCTCTTCGCCGATATCTATTCTTCAGTTATCCGATAGATTCAATTATAGATGTATTGGCTTCTAGTGGATGTAGAATAATATCCAGTTTAGTGTCAACCATCGATGTACAGTATATACATCCATGGGGTCAACATTTACAAGCGGCCTATTCTTCAGCTATCCGATAGATTCAATTATAGATCTATTGGCTTCTAGTGGATGTAGAATAGTATCTAGTTTAGTGTCAACCATCGATGTACAGTATATACATCCATGGGGTCAACATTTACAAGCGGTGTGAACTGACAAAATTTTGTAATTCTGCCGAGAATCCAGCAATCAAAAATTTTTAATTGTAAATATTTATATTTTTCGATTTTTTATCGTTGCAATATGGAAACTTCTGATAGTAATCGAATTAATTGACAATAATGTAAATAGTACAAGAAAAGAAGGTACGGTTAATTCAGATTTAATCACCAGTCACGTAATTTTGAGTGCAGAAATCACGTTTTAATAAAATGCGGCAGAAAATCCTACCATGATAACGCTTTTATCGATCTTTATCTCTTGCCGAGTAATTTGCGTGCTCGTTTAAATGTATGACAAGAATTCGTTTACGACAAAGTTTTGCGTGTGGTTTTTGTTGGCAAAAAATAGCAAATACAAATGTAACATCGAGAGTAAAGGCCGGTCGTCAAGAACCGAGTTTCAGCATCTGCATCCATCGTTATGTGCGCCATCCTTCTTCTAACAATAACATCTTTCTTCTTTACGCCCACCAAATCGATTTTTTCGGTTAAACAGCAACAGTTTACTCTAATGGCTTCGGGAAAGAGGGCCAAAAATTGCATCCTTTCCACCAACGTTAGCAAAACTCAACTGTTTTGTCTGAAGTACTGCCTGTTGAATTCTAAATGTTTCGGAGTGAACTTTCATTTCGGTACTGGCTTGTGCGAACTTCTGACAGAGGATTTAGATTTGAATCTACTAGAAGAAGATCAAGATTATGGTTTATTTCATAAAAACGTAAGTCGATTTTCAATATAAGTTTTCGATAAAGTTTACTTTTCTTCTTCTTCTTCTCCACTTCTTAATATGGAGGATATAGCGAGAGCTTTTTCCATTTATCGTTCCATAATCAATGCTAAAACATTGTTGCTAATGTAAAACATTAATAAATCTAGTAAAAAACTAGTTAATTAAAACTAGATAAGTTTTTATATGGATAACATTATACATGCGTCCAAGAAGGTCTTTATTGAGTAATGAATAGTTTTATAAATATGATTATATATAAAACCATTTGATAATTCGAAGGTTTCAGGAATATTGATAAACAAGCTTTAAGCGTAGATAATTGTATCCAATCGAAAACATTTTAATATGTGAAAAAAATAAGCCAAGTACAATAGAAAAGAATTATGCTATTTGTTACAATTTAGATATGGCTACTTTAGTTAATATTATGGCTTTATATATTTTAAATTATCAACTAAGAAGCCTCCATTAAATTATAATAAATCACAGTTTCTTAATACAGTACTTGGCTTTTTTATAAATATAATAGATGATTTTGTTTGGATATTATTTATTTTTTAGATCAAATCAATCGAACGATCTAAACCAGGGGTGGGCAAACTTTTGGGAGAAAGGGCCATATTGTATTGATGAAATATAGCCTAGGGCCGCACATTCCCAGCAATCCCTATCCTTACCATCTGACCTCCCTCCACTAGATAGCTGGAGGGTCTGCGGCCCGCGGGTCGCGGTTTGCCTGCCCTGATATAAACTGTAGAAGAGAGGAGAATGGACTTTCAATTCTCCTCATTTTTGATCCTACTGGACTGAATTTATCAAAAAGCCTTAACTTCAGGAACATTTACTTTTCAGAATTTGTTTAAAATCGGTTGAATTATCCTACTGGACATTCTCAAAAAGCCTTAACTTCAGGAACATTTACTTTTCAGAATTTGTTTAAAATCGGTTGAATAGAGATGTCCTAGAAAATATCTCTTTTACTCCCTTAATTTGAGCCCGAGTGAGGCGAAATTTAAAAAAAAAAATTATTTATTTACGTTCCAGATTTCATTAATAGCTGACAAAGAATGTGATATTTAGGGGCGTTTTATGATAATGATAAACCCCCCTTTATTTTGATCCAATTGTGTTAAAATTTTCAGAGGACCTGAAATGATATAAGAAATCAAAGAAATTCGTCGATATCAATTGAAGGATGCAATCTGTGGAGGTGTCTATCGAGGAGAATGAGGAGAAGAAAAGAAGAAAATGACTTCTTTTGTTGATTTTAGCAATTTTTATTAATTAGATATTTAAGCTCTAAATCTGGAATTTGGAGTCCTCTTGAAAACTTTTCTCGAGTATAATCGAAAAATTAGTAATATTTAACTTATAATGAAAATTATAGCCAATTGAATTCTGACAGAAATAATTTTCATAATGAGTCAGTCAGTGAGTGACTACTGTATTTGGCTTAGAATCCCTGTCGTGACTCTTAATCAAACCTGCAAGTCAATTCTATAATTATATTCAGACATACAAAACCATTCATTACTCAAAAATGAATGATTTCGCACACATCCATTACTCACAAGTAATAAATGTGTGCGAAAGAATGATGAAGTGCAAAAAGTACCAACCATTCATTACTCAGTAATGAATGGTTGGCACTTTTTTGCACTTCATTATTCTTTCACACACATGCTTATGCATACTCTTCTCATTATTTTATAGAAAAGAACATGTCCTGAAAATATTTAACGTATATTACTTATTAAAAAATAATATAGACATATATAAAACGAAAGCTAATATAGTTATTATTTCTTTGGACAAATTTATTTAAAAATATCTATTTACAAGGAAATTTCTTCTATAATAAAACATATATCGCTTATTTCTCTCACAATATTCACGAGATTTCAGCTTGAATATGGTCTATGAATATGGATTTGATTAAAGCACGTAAAAATCACGCAAATTCTCAATATTTAGCATTAAAAAGTGCACCAATCGATCTTTTAGATCAATTAGTGAACGTTTTAGATATTCTAGAAAAGAAAAAAATGAAAATATGCAACTTTAAAGTTAGCTATTATCTGGCGACAGTATCTGAAGTCAGTATTGAGTGTATGGGAGAGTATAGTAATCCTATAGTAATAAGATTACTATACGATCACCTAGACTCAATACTGATTTCGGATGCTGTCGTCAGGTTTTTTTAAATGTCTGCAATAGAGAAAAAGTACAACTAAAAAAGAAAAGCGAATAATATCAAAAATAAAAAATATAATTTTTTTTTCCTTTTTACTAAATACATAATTCATTTTTACAGGATTAAAAAGAATTTTAATGCAAAAAAGAAACATTGTCATTCATCCGACCTTACTCGGCTTCCAACATAAACTTGGAATTTATGTTGGAAGATGTGGAAGATCGCATGGAATGACGGAAAATGTTTCTTTTTGTATTAAAGTTCTTGTTAATTCTATATAGAATTATATTTTTAATGATTTCTTTTTAACAAATTAAGTTTCTAATATAAAAATCCCTCTTGTTTTAATGAGGAAATAAAGATATAATGTGTCTTTTTAAAAACATCTTCTACCTTTCTGAATACTTTCTAATTTTATCAAAATTTTTTCAGCGATCAAAATGTAAATCGCCTTAAATTATTTTGTAATGATTTTTATACTATTTCTGATATATAAAGTATTAAATTCAAACATTTAATATTCATATCAGCTATCAAGCGTTTAATCCACGCGCACGAAATATCAATTTTCAGCAAAAATAACAGTTATGAAAATTCATTAACGAGTAAAATTAGTAAGAGTACCTTTTAAAACGATAGCAATTGTCAGATTATGATAATTAACATCTGAAGTTTCTTATATTTTTTATTTATAAATCAAGATTTTCCTCAGCATCTCGTAATTTTTCTTTGACGTTATCTTCTTCTGTTTCTAATAGGACTTGTCCCACGCGCAAGCGACGCGACGCTGTGCGATGCGATTTTACGAGCGTCAGTAAACAAACCAATAGACATATTTCTGACGCATCCCACGTGTATATCGTAGCGTCGTGTAGCATCGCCTGCTGTCGCTTTCTGTAACTGAAATGCAAACTAGTTTGTTTTCTGAAGCGACAGAGAAAAATTATCACGATTTTAATAAGTGAAATTAAAAAAGCCTGTATTATGAAACATGAGAGATTAAATTTACCATAATCGGCATTTAGTAGATAAATAATGGGACGATATTTCATTATAAACGCCATAGAAGCGCTTCTCGTGAACAGAGCGTCGCTTGTACCATAGCATAGCGAAGTATCGCATAATATAGAGTCGCGTCACTTACGAAGAACTCTATGCATTTTCCGAAATATAATGTATATTTTAGCATTTCTTCCATAAATGCAATAGTTTATACATCAGAGGGTTGTTTTACGTAGTAATGCATTATTCAAGTAACCTTTATCGTGAATATTTCGTTTTAAAAATTTACTTCTTTAAAACACGCCAGGAAATTATTTATAACGAAAGACTTACATCAAATATTAATTGATGATTTTTTTTATTTGAAAACTTGTTATATCTTTATTCAACGATTAAATATTAACCGAATAAGAAAAACAAATATGCAAACTAGTTTATATTTTAAGTATTCTTCTAAAAGTAAAAATTTGATACTGTACTTGAAAATAAAGTTAACGTTATCTCTTAGGCCGTGTTCCACGCATAAGCGACGCGACGCTGTATGATGCGATATTACCATTGCGATTCTAGGCTATGAGCGACAGTCTGTCCCACCAGAAGCGCTTCTATAGTGTTTATAATGAAATATCGTCCCACTATTTATTTACTAAATTCTGATTATGGTAATTTTATCTCTTATTTTCCATAATACAGGTTTGTTTTTTTTTTTTATAAATTTCGCTTCTTAGAATCGAACCTAACCGAAAACAAACTAGTTTGTATTTCAGCTACAGCAGGCGATGCTACGCGGTGCTATGATATATACATATGCGACGCGTCGAGGTTATGTCTATTGGTTTGTTTTCTATTTCTCATAGTATCGCATCGCGTCGCTTGCAGGTGGGACGCGGCCTTAGAGTAGATAATAGATAAAAATCTGCATTTCGATAAATATCTTAAAGATATAAAGTTAATTCCTCCATTCTTCTTAAAATTTAAAAAAATAATCGAATTGCATGAGTTAGAAAAAATTGTATACATGCGATTTTTTCCTATATAAGTAACCGATTTGCAGGATATTTTTGAGGATGTATAAACAATAGCGATGAGTTTTGAATGCTTAATGAAATCTTGTTTACATGAGTTATTTTTTAAGAATTTTTTTCTAATCAATATTAATGAATTCGGGCACAATCGATGCGAGTGTAGAATGAAATAGAAGTGCACTGTTGAAATTTTTCTAACGAAGTTTAGTTAATCAATATTAATGAAGTTCGGGCACAATCGATGCGAGTGTAGAATGAAATAGAAGTGCACTGTTAAAATTTTTCTAACGAAGTTTAGAATGCAATACTTTATTGTGAAGAGATTAAGGCCGTGTCCCACATGCAAGCGACGCGATGCTCTACGATGTGATACTAAGAGCGACAGAAAACAAACCAATACACATAACCTCGACGTTTCCCACATGTATACCGTAATGCGGCGTAGCATCGCCTGCTAGCGTAACGAAGTTTAGAATGCAATATTTTTATTGTGAAGAGATTAAGGCCGTGTCCCACATGCAAGCGACTCAATGCTCTACGATGTGATACTAAGAGCGACAGAAAACAAACCAATATACATAACCTCGACGTTTCCCACATGTATACCGTAATGCGGCGTAGCATCGCCTGTTAGCGAGTTCGATTCAGAGGTTCTAATAAGCGAAATTTATATTTAAAAATTGTATTATGGAAAATGAGAGATAAAAATTACCATAGTCAGCATTTAGCAGATAAATAGTGAGACGATGTTTCATTATAGATGCTACAGAAGCGCTTCTGGTGGGACAGACTGTCGCTCATAGCGTAGCATCGCGTCGCGTCGCTTGTATGTGAACACTGTCAAAGATACATTGGATGCAGAGTAAAAACGTTTTTCTGGTTTCTTAAACAGTTGTCTAAAATGGTTTCATATTTCTGCTTTACCTTTTTTTTTACATATTGCAATTGCCAGTATTTCATAATGTCAAAAATTGCACTAAAATTTGACTTTAACTTAATAAATCAAAAAAAATTATTCCACCTAGTAGCGTGATAAAATTGACAACTTGATCACGCTACTGAACGTTACTTAAACGCATTAATCTTAGTAATGAATTTATAATGGATGGTAATTAAAAAATTCAATAAATGTTTTCAAAACTGATCGCTTTAAAAAAACTGTTCAAATCAATTAAAATACGATTTTTCATATTGGATCTAATGTGAAATTTTTGCTCACAAATTATCTTATAACCGATCTGCCCAAAATTAAATATTTTAATCTTTGAAGAACAATCTTTTTTTTAAATCTTAAAAAAGATTTGTGTCCTCAATCTTTTTTTTTTTTCATTTAATCCTAAAGAATTACGCTATTCAATCTTTTTTTCTCCTAATATTTGAAGAATAATCCTTTTTTCTCTTCAATGGCAAGAATCTTTCGGTAATCTATCAAAAAAAAGTGTATCGGATAATTATTGAACCATTAAACACAAATAGTGGTAGAAGTATCATAGAAACAGCTTTATTTACATGTCATCATCAAGTAGTAAAAAAACTTCATTATCGATAATCTTAAGAATTATATGATATTAAGGCCATGTCCCACTTGCAAGCCATGCGACGCATAAGATGCGGTACTATAAACGCGATGCTACGCTACGAGCGACAGTCTGTTCCGCGAGAAGCGCTTCTATAACGTCTATAACGAAATACCATCCCATTATTTATTTACTAAATGCCGATTATGGTCATTTTTATCTTTCATATTCCTTAATACAGGTTTCTTTTTTGAATTTCGCTTATTAGAATCTTTGAATTGCCATGATAATTAACCTCTGTCGCTTCCGAAAACAAACTGGTTTGTGTTTCAACTACGGACGGCGATGATACGCGGCGCTACGATATACGCGTGAGACGCGTCGAGGTTATGTCTATTGGTTTGTTTTCTGTCGCTCGTAGTATCGCATCGCACAGCGTCGCCTCGCTTGCATCTGGGACACGGCCTAAAGGAAAAACAAATAATAATAATTGGTAATCACCATTAGAACGACCATTAAAATCAAAAAATATATTTAATAACTTTAGAACGTTACAATAGAACAGCGGAAAGACCTTTAACTAGAAACACCGATGCTAAGAAGCTGCGGTTTAATAAAGAACAATTATTAATTTAGGTTGCGTGAACACTTTTCTGTCGACATTTACAGTTTTAATTTTTAATTATTCTAAAAACGGATAAAATATGATTATTAGTTTCTCTCATATTTTACTAATTTAACGAGATCCAGACAACTAAACACTTTGCTCGATACTGTAAATATTTGTGTTTAACTGAATGTTTAAAAGGGCATTTACTGCATGTTTACGTTTTGGTGAATATAATACATATTTATGGTTTACCAAGATTTTCTTCGGTTTCATAAAATGTTTTGTTTCAGATCGATTGCAAGAATTCACCTTGCAAACATGGCGATTGCTACAACGTTCCCGCAACTATTACCAATTACAGAGCTTATTCGTGCGATTGTCCATGCGGATGGTGCGGATGGAACTGTGAAACACGTAAGTTAAGTTGATTTTTAATTATAAAAGTTACAATTTTGATATAATAATGTATAAGAAAAAATTAACACTGTATATAATTTTATAGCACTAGTATTTTTGATAGTAAAAACTTTAAATTTCGTTAAGAGATGGCGACTCTAATAAATTTGGAGACTTCTGTTCTAGACCAATGAAAGTAGATTTATAAGCTGTCCTTAATCTCTTAATCTCCAAATTAAAATTATCTTTAGGAATTCATGCGTCTCTAAAGTAGTCAATAAGGACACGAGATCGATAATAGAAGCTACGGAATCGATAAAAATTAAGGGGTCGAGTAAATATTTTGACTCATATTCATATATACTTCCAGAAACAAATGTAGATAACCTCGTAAAGCACGGTTTCGCTCTAATACGATTAGAAAATTGCGGAAACCCTCACATAACACGGTACTTCTACAACACGGTTTTTACTTAACACATTTAGAAAATTAGGGGTGCGTTCCAAACCTCAACAGCGAGTCATCAGTGATTAGTTTCGTATGACGTCAGAAATAACTGGACATCAGTATGTTTCTGGAACGACTTGCTGAGTGTAGAGATAAGATGGCAGCTAACATGGTTTAAAATATGCAATGTATTTTTGTTAATCATTGATTTTTGCTTAATTTTTGCTGTATTTTTGTCAAAAACAAAAAAATACTAATGTAAACAAAGATCTACCATTAAAAGGGTATAGCTTTTTTATTGTTTTATTGCTGCCACTCTTTTCCCACACTTTTCCTGCCAAGCTTATTACACAAATATGCAATGTATTTTTGTTAATCATTGATTTTTGTTTAATTTTTGCTGTATTTTTGTCAAAAACAAGAAAATACTAATGTAAACAAAGATCTACCATTAAAAGGGTATTTTTATTGTTTTATTGCTGCCACTCTTTTCCCACACTTTTCCTGCCAAGCTTATTACACTGCAGAAAGTGATATTGGGAATGATGTGGAAGTCAACCATTAGGAAGTCCAATTAGGGCAAAATAAATAATATATATAATAATAACATTGGATATTTAAGAAAAGTAATTGGTTCCCAGTGGATGCAGATTACGCAAGAAAGATACATCTGGAAACAAAAGAAGGAAGCATATATATATCCAGCAGTGGATGAAATAAGAAATGATGATGATATATAGCTGTTTATATATCAGATCAGATGATTTTCATATATGTTTATTTTTTTATATAAATTTGAAAATTTATAAAATATTAAAATGATGCTTAATTCCATAAAAATAGGCAATATTTTTTTTATTAATCATTGATTTTTTTTTTTACTTCATTTTCACTAAATTTTTGTCAAAAATGAGAAAATACTAATGTAAACAAAGATTTGCCATTAAAAGGAGCATGGCATTTTTATTGTTTTATTACTGCCACTCCTTTTCAGCACTATTCCTACCAAGCCTGTTACATTTTCAGAAATGCAATGTTAGGAGTTATGTGGGAATCAATCATCAGGAATCCAATTAAAGCAAAGTAAAAAATATATAGCTGTTTATATTTGAGATGGGATGATTTGTGTATATGTTTGTTTTTTTATATAAATATGAAAAATATAAAAATATTAAAATAAAAATTACTGAAATGAAGAAAAAATATGTTAATAAATATAAATTATTAATAATAATGATGATATTTCAATAAATTTATGTGAATTTTTAATTAAATACACAACGTATCTTTATTAATTTCAAAATTTGCATATTAATTGGTTTTTATTGATTTTTTTTGAAAATATGACCTGATTTTCTTCGTTTTGGCTTGTTTTATTCAAAAGATCAGTCATGATCCAAATATAGCAATTATTTTGTTCAATAATTAAATCTTCGTATAAAAAAATCATGTTTATGGTAATCTCATATACGTAATAAAAACTTCTGAAAAAATAAAACTCAAAAAAATGCTTACACTGTTAAAAAGAGAATAAATAAAACATAATAAACTGTAAAAATTTCGAAAAAATTTTGATGAAAATTAAGCACAATATGATAAATTTTTGTATATTAATTAGTTGGCTTATGAATACAATCATTTTTTTCTAACTCTTTTGGCCCACAATAAGTTAATTAATTTTTGTAAAAAATTATACTTTAAGAATACAGGGAAAAATTTGTCTAATATTATGTTTTATTTTACTAAACACTAGTTCATGTGTAGGAAAATCTATTGCATATATGACCAAAATATGAGCAAAAAAATGTAGGTATTTGATTTCAGCACTTCCTTTTGATTCTTTGAACTCTACCTATAATTAATAAATAATAAAACAACAAATGATTTTTTACAAACTGAAGCAGTGAGGTGTGTTTACAGATGTTTCAACATATGAGCAAAAAAATGTAGGTATTTGATTTACAGCACTTCCTTTTGATTCTTTGAACTCTACCTATAATTAATAAATATATAATGATTATCATTATTGCCAAATTAAAACAACAAATGATTTTTTACAAACTGAAGCAGTGAGGTGTGTTTACAGATGTTTCATGGCAGCTTAGCGCTTTGTGAGAATATGTGGCATTGGATAGCATATTTTGAAATTCTTTCGGATCCAGTGTACACATTAATATTTAGATAATAATAAAAGGTAATATTGGTTTTGCTCTGCTTATTTATATTTTTATTATATATACTATATATATCTGCATCTGGTTTTTGAAACATAATGAAATATATAACAGATTGCAGATTGAATTATTGCTCAAATTTCATGAATCAGAATTTGTTTTGTTTTCAATAGTCATTATACAACTATATTGTATTAATTATTTAACTAGATAACTTATAGATTACAGAATAAAATCACTTGTTTTTTGCAATTTAATATAGTTATTTAATCATTCATGTGGGGATCGGAAACCCCCTGTCACAGAGACAAGTTGAGGAATGTGAAATTAATGATGCAGTTTAATAACAGGATGTAATAGATATCGTTATTATTATTTTCGAGGTAATAAATTGTAGATGGTTTATTCAGATGTCAATGCAAAGTTTAAGACTTGACACCTGAGCCATCTGGAAGTCAAGTAAGATAGAATCGTCCCCGGGAAAGGTGAGAAAGGAGTCGAACATATAAAAGAGCAGAACAATTCAGATCGAGGCTTTTCGCTTCGTTCGAAGTCTTGTTGTCTGGTTGTTGCTTCTCCGTTCTCTGTTTCATTGAATGTCTCAGTTTAAGACTTGACACCTGAGCCATCTGGAAGTCAGGTAAGATAGAATCGTCCCCGGGAAAGGTGAGAAAGGAGTCAAACATATAAAAGAGCAGAACAATTCAGATCGAGGCTTTTCGCTTTGTTCGAAGTCTTGTTGTCTGGTTGTTGCTTCTCCGTTCTCTGTTTCATTGAATGTCTCATCCAGTCTCTGATTTGTACCGTTTCTGTGTGTCGTCATTGTTAATATACAAAAGAAAACTGAAAGTTGACAAGTGAGGTTGATGCCTAAGTACATGGACTAAAGACATTTAATAGAAAGAAACTAAAGACTGTTTACAATACATAACATCTAGTGATTCTCCCTTTGTGATCTGCTGTATCGGAAGATTTTTTTTTATTCTATCAGGTATCTCTCTCTTTGTTTGTCAGACTACCATTGAAAAAGTAGAAATTTCTCCTTGTTAATTAATAAAGAAGCTGTTGAATTTATATTCAATGTTGTTCTCTGTCTGACTGTGATCTACTGTATCGGAAGATTTTTTTTTATTCTATCATCTTATCTCTCTTTGTTTGTCAGACTACCATTGAAAAAGTAGAAATCTCTCCTTGTTAATTAATAAAGAAGCTGTTGAATTTATATTCAATGTTGTTCTCTGTCTGAACTTGCTGAACTGCCTCTTCCACCATCTTTACCCGCACATCGTTTGGTAGACCGCTCGTAGGCTTAATGCCTGTTGTTCCACATTTCCATTTCCGGGCTGGAATCCCACACATGCTATTCTTAGAGAAATTCAATAACCATTAGAACTAAGTATTTAGACTGTTTTATGAAAATTTTAAATAGAAGTTAAGATATAAAAATTTACGTAAATATGAATTATGGATATATTAAAATTTCTGGGCATAACAATAATCTTAGTGGAATTTTAGCTAGGCAAAGAATGTGCAGGGATATATTTTGAAGTTTTATTTAATTTTTTATGAAAAATAAAAGTAATTGAAATATATTTATTTATTAGTAATAATTTATAAATTATCAAATATCATCAAAGATTATCATTATATGTACTTGGATATATCATCACTAATACAAATTAGCTCTTTGATTGTTAATAACATGTTAAATGCATATTTTCTACTAATTATTTTAGCTTTGGCCATTATAATGAAAATATTCCAAGGAAAAAAATTCAATATTGAAGGAGAAAATTAAGAGGGAAAAATTAACAACCAAAGGGCTAAAAATAGAAATCACTTTGTATGGATTTTGCAATATATAAAAATTTTCTATATCATGATTAGGATCATTATTATATTTAATTGGAAGTTGATGCTTATAGATATAAAAAAATAATTTTCATTAAGAAATGAAACGGAATTTTTAAAATGTCTACATTTTACATTTTATAAAATTTTCTTACTAATTATTAATTTTTAGCTTTGGCCATTATAATGAAAATATTCCAAGGAAAAAAATTCAATATTGAAGGAATATGATAAAGATGTATCTAATTTCAAATAAAGAATACCTGTTTCATATTAAATATATTTGGATTAGCTAATGAAATATTCATGCTAAAATAATGATTAAATTTTCATTTTAGAATTAATTTCAGTAAAATTATTGTCAAATTAAAATTGATATGTAAAATAATTTCAAGAAAGTGATTATACTTTTATTTAGAATATATTTATTTCTTAGGATTTGTCTTTAAGTTGTAGTTATCTTTTATTTATTTTTATGCTGGTTCTTTAATTTATTATATTAATATTAAATTACAAAATTATATAAGTTAAAAATAAGTGAATTTAACAAAAGTTATTTGTTTATTTACTTTGATTTTATATGGATGAAAATCTTTTTTTATGAATTTCAAAAATTTTCATTTTATAACAACAAGCATAAATATTAATTAAAAATACCTGTGTTTAATATTAAAATTTCAAGTTATAAATTAATACTTTTAAAATTTACTTTAACTTTGAAATAAAATTGGTTATATTTAAAAATTTTAGTTCAACAAAAACTAAATAAATAAGTTACTTTTCTCGAATTTAAATTTATCTTATTTCAAAGATTAAATTAGTAGTAATTGGGCTATATGGATTTGTTACAGTACAAGTCTCTTATTATATGAACTATTAAATGTGAGTAAAGTCTATGCATTTAGATGAATTTAATCAGTACTCAAAATATGAAAATTACCAAAATCTTAAATTCACAATTATTGTCATTCTTTGCTGGTTTTCCTTTTTCCATTTTTTTCAGAATATTTTTTTTAATTGGTCTAGAGTCATTCTTTAATCAAAACGAAGTAAAATTGGAAGTGCTATTTTCTATCTTATCATTTCTTAAAATTTTAAGTTCAGAATTTTTAATACTTTTGCATAATTTGATATTAGCATTTGCTCAAGCTTTTCCTTTTTCCATTTTTTTCAGAATATTTTTTTTAATTGGTCTAGATTCATTCTTTAATCAAAACAAAGTAAAATTGGAAGTGATATTTTCTATCTTATCATTTCTGAAAATTTTAAGTTCAGAATTTTTAATACTTTTGCATAATTTGATATTAGCATTTGCTCAACTGTTCACCATCTGGAACCAGGTCTGTATATTTGAATGAATAATTTTCATAATCAATTGGAAAGCACTTTACATAGCATTTGCATAAATATTATATTATAACTTATGTATTGAAATATTTTATTAAAATTTGATTAAATGAATACTAAATATAGCATACTTAAAAAATACTCTATAATATTTTCACAATTTATATTGAAAAAGATATGTACATAATATCTTACAAATATTAAAAAAAAAAAACCAAATAGCAAAAAAGGCAATTGTTTTAATCAAATTTTGAAATATTTAGCCTTGAAAGAAATTAATTACATGCTCTTTATGTTGAAAAGTTTTTATTTGTTTCAAAATATGAGAGCTGTAAAAATCCTTTCATAAAATTGAGTTTTTATAAGTATTGCATAAAGTGAAAAGCACATGTTTTTCTTTTTTAGGATTATTTGATTAAATGAGTTTATGTAGTAAAATTTTTTATTTGTTTCAAAATATGAGAGCTATAAAAATCCTTTCATAAAATTGAGTTTTTATAAGTATTGCATAAGGTGAAAAGCACATGTTTTTCTTTTTTAGGATTATTTGATTAAATGAGTTTATGTAGTAAAATTTAGCAATGAATCAGGGAAGTTTCTTCTTCTATCTATTGAAATTCACTGGTTGGTTTTTGTTTGATTTTATTTCTCGTAATATATCAAGTGAAAATACCGTATTACATCGAATTTAAGCCGAATTGGATTTTAAAATTGAAAAATTGGAAAAAAAAAAAAAAAGATTTTATAATAAGTATTGAACATATTACATCGAATTTAAGCCGAATTGGATTTTAAAATTGAAAAATCGGAAAAAAAAAAAAGATTTTATAATAAGTATTGAAAAATAAAAAACATTTTTATTTACTTAAATAGGTACTAATATACATAATAAGCCACCGAATAAATTGTAATCAATGATCGTAATACTATGCACATACATAGAGCATAAAGCAAAAGCCCGAACTTTGGGGAATGGGAGATCGGGAGAAATAAGATCTTAAAATATTCGATTTGAATTTAAGCCACACCCATACTTTACGACTTAAAAATTTGAATAAAAAGTGCAGCTTATATTCGATGTAATACGGTATTTATTTATTCATTGATCCAAGATGTTAGTTAGATTATTAAATTCTTATGGTTTGTCTTATCTTTTATTTTTTATATATTTTTATATTTAAAAATATAATTGGTTCCTTGTCTTCCTATTTTTATACTTCTTTAATAGAAAAGTGATGCTGATGCTTTGTTGTTTTCAGAGAATGATAAGATGATATATTTTTCTGTTTAGAATATTATCATTTTTGATGGTCTTAATATTTTTAATTAAATTACTCAGATACTTTACTTGATACTGAAAAGGAACAGAAATTTTAATTATTATATTTGTATATTGAAAAGTTTTTATTTTCAAATACAGTCTTATATAAAAGTAGGATATTTTGATCCTTCATTTAATTGATAAATTAATAAATGCCCTTTGTTTCAAATGAAAGGAGGAATTTGATCTCAGATGGCATGCCTTGTCTAATATATTATAACTTGGTATTCTATAATATTGTCTTATATTCTGATTCTTCAAACAAAATTTTTCACATTTCTGTTTTGTTGTTAGATCATTTCAAACTGAATAGTGCATAACAAAATGGCCATAGTGAGCATAATTTCAGTTTACATATCTTAGTGTAAACAGGAATTATAAAATATGTAATAAATGAGAACTTAAAAATTTAAATTGCAATTACTTACAAAAATCATAATTTAAATAAATGCATATTAATTAATTCTTATTTTTTTTAAATATAATTTTTATTTTTTTATTTAAAAATATTTCTAGGATAAGAAAAATTCCTAATAAGAATTTAGTTAATTATGAAGCATATTTAACTAATGTGTATAAGAAAAAAATTGATTGTGGAATCAATATGTTTAAATATATTCTGCATTAAAATAAATAAATCATTTTTACAAGATAATTATTTATAATTTTTAATAAGGAAACTTCATTTTAGAAGCTTATTTTCATGTTGTTTTCATAAATGTATTGTTAATTTTTGCAAAGTTATTATAATATCATACAAATATAAAATATATATCTAAATCATAAACTTTACTCTTCAATTTATTACACTGATTTCCCATTTTACTTAATTTGTTGATTTGTATCATGACAATATCTAATAGCCCTAGTTTGGTATTTTATTTTCTACTATATTTTATTTCTTATTCTGTTAAATGAGTCAGCACTAAGACATTATAAAAAGCCATATACACTAAATATAAAGATATTTATCATCTTATTAAATCAGTCCTAGTGCTGACTTTGTTCTCAAGGATTCTCTCCTTCTGAGTAACAGGTCTTCTTCAACATCTTTATAAAGACAAAAAAATGGACTCTTTGATCATCATATGAAATATCACAAGAATTTGATTCTATCATTTACCATGTTCATCTTTCTTGAACAAAGAAGCAATTTGATTTTATTGGTTTAGTTAGGGTCACTGCGCACAACGCAGTTAGTAGTATAATCAGTGCACTTAGTTAGCTATAGGCGCGCTAGCCCAAAGGGCTAAAATGAACTACAGAATCAACCACTTGTTACATCATGAATAAAAAGGTGAGAAATTAGTGTTCCCATGATGAGGATCTTATGGTTATTTTTCTATCATTAATTTAAACAAGGGATGATCAAAAATAAGAAATAAAAATTTCAATTTTAATTAATTTTTTAATAATACTGATTATTATATATATTTATATATATATTAATTATAATAAATCAAATTTTTGTCTGTGTTCATTCTTATATTCTTCGAAACTTTATTTAAATAAAATGAATGAAAGAAATTTCCATTAAAAGTCTGTTTGCTATGGTATCAAAATATTTAATCTCTTCAATTACTTGCATAAAATAAAGTCATTTATATGGAAACAATTCTTTAATTTAATTTAAAAAAACGATCGATTGTATTGATTCGTATTAGAATTGTATGGAAATAATTTAAAGCAAATCTATTTACTAAAACGTTCCTAAAGAATAAGAATAAAAGCTATTGTTCTTTTGTAATTGAATAATACAGATAAATATATGAATAAAATCATATAGGAAAATATAATTAAATTTAGAAAATATTTCTTTCTGTAGAGAAATAATCTAACATGGATCTAAATTAAATGTATTGACTATGTTTTTGAGCTTAAAACATTAAACTAACAAAGTGTTGAATTCATAATACAAAATGAAAAATTTCATATTTCAATACTTGTTGTACAGTCTCCTGCAGAAAGGTTTTCATCTGCTTCGTAGGAGCTGAGCTTACCGGATGTTGATCGGTTGCACAATCAGGTACTTGTACCGAGAATCAAGGTAGATCAGAATGGACCTGTCCCTTCTGAATGAAAATAGGGTGGCAGGTATACGCGTGATTTTTATTTTAAATTATTAGAGTTTGTTAATCCTGTTGTTAGTTTGTTTTTGTTATAAATGGAGAATCAATATTTTCAGCAAGTAATTTAATGTAAAATATTTTTTTATTTTTGATTGAATAACTGAAATAAAATAAATTGAGATCTTTGATAAAATTTTTAAACTATCATTCTGCCTCTACTGATTTATTAATAATAATTTGTCTTTTAGAAAATTTGTGTATTCCACATATAATTTTGAAATAATAATAATATATAATAATTATTTTTTTGATGTTTTAAATATTTATCACTATAAATTATTTCTTCTTTTATTTTATATATTGCTTTTAATGTATACTTTTTATGAAATTGTATACTTTATTGGAAATTAGATAGGATTCTTTTGAAATAGTTGTGTTTAAATTGCCATTATTTCATTAGACAGAAGAATTTATTATTTGTAAATTAATATGTTCGAAATAATTATCTCTGGACTTAAGTTTTTATCATTTTGTTGTTAAAGATTCTTCTCCCATGATATTTAAAAACCAAAAAATATTCATAAAATTAGTAGCTTAAAATGTAGCATAATAGAATTACTACTTTCTGGTTTTAATTAATTTTTTTATATTCTCTATAAAGTTGAAATGTGATAAACCATTCTTTCTAATTAATTTTTCTCTTTTTTTTTTTAATTGATCTTTTAATAAATTTTTTACTTTCAATAATAAATCAAAAGAAAGAGAATAAATTTTCTTTAAACTGATTGTTAGAAAATTAAAAATTATTTCTGTTGTGAAAGAATTAATTTTTAATACATTCGAATTTCTTTTTCTAGAAAACAAAATACAATTGTTATTGAATAATGATAGATTTAAGATTTACTATTTCAGATGCTTATTGATTGATTTGTAATATTTTTAAGAAAGAAACCTATCAATTATTATTGAACAGCTGTGTGAATTCCTGCTTTATAATCAGTTCTCATTTATATAATCATCTTAAACATAAAAATAAAATTTAATTTACTATTTAATTAATAATCATATAATCTTTCTTTATAATTTAATATAATATTTAAATTAATAATTCATTGAAGAGCAACTTATTCTTTAACTCAATTTTGAGATCTCAGATTGGCAATAATATAATATAATACAGGGTCGTGCAGGTAAATCCGGACAAATCGCGATGTAATTAAAAATGACAAAAACTGTATATTGTTTTCGTTCTAATCCATCATCTAATCTTTGTTTTTTTTCGATAATTAAACTTTTGTCCATATCAGTTATTTTCCTTCTTCTTCAGATAATCATCATTGTATTCTATCGTATCTCGAGAGAGTATATTGGCGATATAGCAATGTCCCCAGAGAAATTTCTGTTTGGGTGATTTCATCCATGATAGTATTGTACCGAATAATATTAGTCAGAATAATATTCTAAATAATAAATTCCCATTGAAATTCGTATTTATTTATAAATATATGCATGTTTATTAATAACGAAATTTTTCTGCGTAAAAAATTTCATTGATGTCATTGAAGTTTTATAAAAATAATATATATATATATATATATATATTGTAATAGGAATTTTAATCAAAAATTAATAATATTTTTTTTCAAAAACAGATTATATTAGCATAAAATTGTTTTTTTAAAGAAGCAAATATATTTTCGTATTCAGTTTTCTGATATAACAGTCATACATTTCAATTACATATTATAAAAAAAATTTATATATTCAGGTTCCGTTTATGTCTCGGCTAGTGATCTCCCACTTTTACTGATGCATGTTTAGCGTACGCTTCCTGTTAGTTTGTTTGATAGTGATAGATCACGCAATAGTTGTAGATCACCAGTTAGCTTTAAAAACAATTTTTTCAGTAATTTATCATTGTATAATAGTTAAATTTAACTTCAATAAGAAAATAGTTTTATCTTAGATGTAATAATATATCCTTTTGTCTATTATCCAAATGAAAAATATATTTAATGTCAATTTGAGTTATAGTGAGATATTCACAATATTACTTCTCACATAAATTTTATAATGCAATTTAATACCTTAATAATAGTTTATATTTTATTATTTCATAATACATTTAATTTAATCATTATATAAATTTTAAAAGATTTCTTATTTATATATTGAATATAAATATCTAAATTTATTCTACTAAATAAAATTTAAACCTCACTTAACAATTAAAAAATTGAAATCTTATTGTTAGTGAAATCAGATCAATAAGATGAAAATAGAAAACCATTTTTCCGATTAAAGTTATTTTATTCTATACTTTTATAGAAAGTCAGTATTGAAGTAAAGATATTTTAATCAAAAATAAATAAATTACTTTTGAAGTAATAATTAATAATTTGTTATTTTAGATTGAAATTGTGGATTAATTTTCATAAACAAAATGCGATGATTGCATTAATATATGGAATCCTTCCCATCTTTTAAACAAGAATAAGCTGTGATTTAAGATTTGATTTATTTTCTTTAATTAAGTATATAAAAATAATTTAAATTACAAAAATAAAGTTTAATTAAAAATGTATAATTATTGGTACTTTAAGAGGTCACTAATGGAATCGACAATTTTGTGACCATTTATTATGATTGATCACTTGATAAAATTAAAAATAAATATATTTAATCCGAAGCCATTAAATAGTGATGATTTATCTAAACTGACCTTTCCTTGACAAGAGAAATTAAAACAAAGTTCAACTGTATAAAAAGTTTTTATAGAAAAAAAATTATATAAAAAGAAACAACAATGATTATTTTATCTGTTTTTACAATGAAGTTTGAATGAAGAAAAATTTTTAGAGAGTTTTTCTCATTAAATGTTTAAAACTAGTTCCGTTATTACCTAAAATTTACGTGGATGAAAACTGTTTTACACAACTCATTATGAACAATTAACTGCCATTTCACGAGTTCAGTTAAACCTCAGACCAAACTACCACAAATCTAATTTATTATCATTAACATAAAGGTCTACATAATTTGATAATATAAATGACTTTAACGTTAACTAAATGGATAGAATTCTAAATATTAACTTTTAAAGAGATTATTTTGTCTAGTATCGAACATGATTTATATTAATTGAGAGTTCACTGTCAGTTTGTAAAGCGAAAAAGTAATTTTGAAATAAATTCCGTGAAAATCGTTTAAAATTCAGATCGATATACAGCGCTGAATATAAAATTTAGTTAAGTTTGAAAACTTTTTTCGTCTAATTGTTTTAAATTTACAGATTTTACATAAAATTTCGTTAGTACATTAATAACTGTATTAATTATTCATATTCATATTCATTTATTTATTTACAAGTGTACAAAAGTACAAAGTAATCCCCCTATTTTTATGCAGATACATTAAGAATTTTTATAGTACAGATTATATGTTTTTGGAGCTCTAATAAAGAAGGTGTTAAGCAATCTGGATAAACGACTGTAAGGGATGAATAAAAGATCTGATTTTCTGGTGGTTCTTGCTGGTAATTACTTTAAACTTTATTATAAAAATAATAATTCCTGTACTTAATAATCTATGGTTTTATTAATTTACGATTTATTAAATTTTCACTCGCAATTATTTTGTCTTTAAACTTTATAAGCAATTTTATATTTTATAAATCATAATTTATTTAGTTTAAAACTCGTTTTAAAATATCAAGAATAATATTACAATGATTACATTTGCTACAAACATTTTAAATAGCTCCATTAGAATAGATTCCATTATTTCAGATCACTAAGAAAATTTAAATATATATATGTGTATATATATATATATCATAAATCGTTATTCAGAAGTCATATAACTTTTTTGCACAAAGAAAGAAATAGATTTTCAAACTCATTTTCAATTGAATTCTAGATGAAGTCAGCATTTCCATTAAGGACTTTTCTTAGATGGGATGAAATCAACTTTAGTTGTTATCCTTAAGCAATTTTTTTTTCTTGTATATATTTACGTACGACTCAAGGCTAAATTCTATCTAATGGTGTTCCATCTGTCACTTTTATCATTTTTGAGATCTCTTGATGTCTAATAGCTTGTGGTTTAAGTAAGAAGTATTGTTATTCTATAGAAAGTTGAAAAAGATTAAGAAAAATATTAACTTGTTTTTGTGTTTTCATAATTTTATACATTTTATCGCAATTACTTTTGAATTTAATTACTATTAATATTCTTTTAGGATAGTTTTATTTAATTTAACAAGTTGAATAAGATACAATACATATCAAGTAAACTTAATTTAAATGGCAAGTGCCATTAACAAACGAACTTGTTGAATGAAAATAGAATGTTTTCAGACGTGCATTAATTACATAGGACAATTTCTCCTTTCATTAATTGTTTGCAAAAGCTGAAGCAAGTATGATAATAATACTCTATCAACAATTAAAATTTAATATGTAGCTTACTATATAATTTGATGTTTGCAAGTACGTGTATTCCGAAATTTGTAAAATATTTACATTCCAGCTATTTCTGTTAATAATTTAACGATAATGTAACGCATTTCTAGATAACAACCCTAAGATATAATAGTGAAAAATATTCACACAAATGCTTTATTAATTATCTGTTGCTGAATAGGTTATTTGCGTTATCTCTGAATTATTCTTCTGCACAATTATTTGAATCGTTAAAATCGTATAGTTAAATTTCATTTCTGTTTGTTCAGTTAAGAATTGTTCAAATAAATTCGAATTTGTGATAGAATTTTAAACTGTAACTTTCGCTTTTAGTTTCTCTATTAAGCTTTCTGTTTCCGCGAAATGTTCTCCTCCTTCAATTGATCTTTGAAAGAGTCACTCATTTATATTCTCATTTAATTTCGAATTTTTATATCTGTTCTCGCAGAGATTTCCTCTTCTGGAACGCTTCACCCGTTTCGGATGAATAATACTTCTCTTTCAGTACTTATAAACAAAATTTCAGAATATAGGCCTAAATTAGCTATAGAATACCTAATATTTCAGACCTAATCCACCGAAAAACATATCTAACAAAATGATTTATAACTTATAATTACTAGAATAGATACGGTATATGAATTATTTTGCAAGAAAAATTAAAAATAAGCTTTAATTATCTTTTTTTAACTTTTTCAACTTAAAAATATTTTTAAGTTGAAAAAGTTTTTCTTTAATAAAAGTCAAAACATAGATTACATTAAATATTTATTTTATGTTAATTGAATTAAAGCAAAATCTTCACTTAAGATATTTACTTTAAATCAAAAACTTTCTTGAATGGAATTGTGTGAAATTTGAACAAATTATACAATGCAGTAATTTAGTATTCATATCAAATATCTGCTTTAATTCATAAAAAAAAATGAAAAAACGTACCTAATAAAAATAGTTCAAAAATTAATAAAAAAAAAGAATATCATGTACAGTACTTTCTTAATTTAAATCATCAACCAAGTAGCCGCATCTAGATTGTAAAAATATGATTTCTTAATACTGTATTTGACTTACATTTTTTTACATATTAGATGTTATTTATTGAATATCATTTATTTTTTTCAATCAAAACTGTTTTCTCGAGGAAGATATTCTAACAATAATATGTTAACATATCACTAAATAAGCTGTTTACGTTTCATCCGATTGAACCGAAATTTTTAAAGAACATTAAGTAACATAATAACCGTTTTAATACGAAATTTTGTGGAAGTCAGTTGAGCGATGAGATCTGAAATTTCCTACTCCTTCCATTTGTTTTGTATTGACTGAAATTTTCAGAGATCCTTAAATTACACATGAAACATCTACATTCCAGATTTGATTGAAATCAGCAGCATTCCCAGAGAAGACACACACACTCTTCTAAATCCTTTAATTCTAGTCCAATTAGACCAAAGTATTTAGGCTTTATATTCTTTAAATTTAGTTCCTTAAATGATCGCATTGTTAGATTCTTTAAAGCATCTAAACAATGCGATCTACAGAGGTTTTTAAAGAGAAAAGGTCCCTCATTTTCGCTTTTTATTTTAATCCTGATATAATATTTTCAGGGAATCTCAAGTAATATAAGAAATATTTATATCCCAAATTTTATCGGTATTGATTGAACAATGAGACTTGTAGAGGTGAATGCGGAGGAAAAGGAAAAAAGAATAGAAATGATGCTTTTTGCCGACTTTTGCTATTTTCAAACTGCTGTAGTTCTTTTATTAATTGGGTTTGAAACTTTAAATTTGGCAGTCAGTGTCTTATAAATACTTTTCTCGAATATAATTTCTAGATTAATAATATTTAACTTAGAACTAGTTATAGCGTCAGCCGAAATAGTTTCTGTAATAAAAAATAAACCAGTGACTATTGTACTTATATTAGAATTAGTATCGTGTCTCTTTAGGTGCTAAAAATCTTAAATTGAGAAATACTTAAACGGTGATCTAGGCATCAGATATATTTATTTAAGATTTTTATTGGTATTTCAAAAAATGAGCAATAACTGTGAAAACAGGGTAAATCGAATTCTTAAATCAAAATTCCATCGTCATTTAAAACTGGCAGAAATATTTGTTTATTTGTATCCAATAGATATAGTTTTGATATGCTTTATATATCAACAATAACTCTATATATTTTAATTTTCTTTTTTAATTTTTATATAAATTTTTATTGCATTTATTCGTTGACTGTTATACTGTATTATAAAATGCCAATTTCAATTGCACTCGTATATTTTGTTGATGATCATACATACCATTAAAGCGCTTTAATATGTCTGTTCTCATCTCTTCTACACTAAAAATCTAAAATTATTTTCAATGTTTTTATTAAATGAAATAAATCTGTCGCGCATTGTTACAATAATATACTATACTTAAATCAATATTGTTTGCAATAACTTTTTTAAAGCTAAAGTCATTTTGTCGATATTTTGGTTTACTTTTTAATGGCTTCAGTTTCTTGTGTTCTTAGTAGAAAATATTTTTCAAATAATATCGAATTCAATTTCTATGAAATATTACCCAACAACAATATATTTTTTTTTGATAGAGTATCCGTGACAGAATTTGATAGAGTTTTCTGTGACAGAATTTCCATACTTATGCTTACTATGTTCGAAATATTACTGGAACGGGAGTTACATATCACTATAAAGAAATATAAATTATCTTATAAAAAAATCAATTGATACATTTTCTGGATATATTTCTTCACATTATAGAGCTCAAGAGCATTCTTATTTTCTTATGCTGGAAAAACATTCTACTATATTTTATAAATGTAATTGGCGAGAAAAGTTAACTATTCTTCCAACATAATTTTTAGTCGACAGATTTTGTAGTACAGCGATATTTTTCGGTGATTTAATGTAATAGTCAAGCTTTTCTATAATGTTTTGAAACATAATTTATTTACAACACACTGAGTAAATTACGTGGAAATATTACTGCAATGTTTTACAAATTAGATTTTTTTAAAACCTTACTTCGCCATTAATGTTCCTACATTTTGCTAATACTAATTTAATTGGAAATAAAATATTAGAAAAACTTTTCTAAAGGAATTTGGGAATTTCTGTTACAGTAAATGTAATTTATTATGCACTTTCCGAATTTTATTCTTACAAATGATCTAAAGCTCGAACTGATATATTGTTTATTTTTATTTCTTATTTGATTAATATTTTCATCTAAAGACTAGAAAATATTCGTGTAATCAAATAAAGAAATGCATTCATATTTAGTTTTGTAATAATATATGTAATATTAATAATTTCTTCTGGTTTCTAGATCAATAAGAGTTTAAATATTACAGCTCAAAATACTGTCTATTAAAAATTTATAATATTAATTATTAGAGAAGAAATAAAGAAATTTTTCTATCATCTTAAAATAGAAACAAATGATTATTTTTCTTTGATAAATTATGGAATACGTTTTTATGAATATCGATTAACTTTTTAAATTAGTCAAACAAAAAAAAGGAACTTTTTCTATTTGATAATGTTAAAAAAAATTTAAAAAAAACGACATTCAGTCAAAAAATAAAAAGAATATAATTGCTAAAAATGGAAGTTAATAGATTTATACATTTTCTATACTTGAATCTAACACAATTTCTTTCAATGCATTTATTTTTCTGTTTGATTTAATTATAGAATTGAATTTTTCGCTTAAATAAAATTTCAAGGCGTATTAACTTTTTTTCGTAGATAGTTTCTTTTATCTGATTTTAATAACAAACGATATTTAATGAGAGCACTCATCCAGTTTCAGTTGATTTAATCTACGTGTTTTTAATAATAAGTGGTTAGTTATATTTATTAAATTGAGATTTTTAAATAAAGACCATAATACCATTAAGTAACTACGAAGCGATTTTGTGATATCTCAGTTTTTATATGTTAGAGAAGCACTAGGGAATATTTACCAAACTTCTGCAAAAATTCCTAAGGGACTCTTCAGAAGTGATGATGTGCCTGTCGTCACAAGATATTTTTTCCCCCGTTTTGCTATCCTCTAGATATACACTCCAACTACTTACGTATTGGAGAAAAATTGTGAAAGTTATTTGAGTTGTAAATGCATTAAAATTGCTTGGCAGAGTCTAAAATTATTAAAAGCTGTTCAAAAATTGTAATAAATGCTCGAAATATTCGAAAACAATTTTTTAAAGCTTAGTTTATATTTTCTAGATTCGTTTTATTTATTTATTTATTTTTTACTTTCATTTATTTTATTACTTTCTTCTTTTTTTTCTAGCTAGATTTACTGTATTTTAGAAAATTTTGTAGGTCTGTCCATTACGAATGTTGTTGATATCTGTTAGAAAGTAATAATCAAATTTTCTGTGATGATTTCAAGAATAAGTTAATTTTGTATGCAAATGTAACCCAAATAATTTTAGTTATATATTTTTAAATATTATGATATTTTATTTCTTAAAAATCATAGATAATACCGGATAGTTTCATTATTTATTCATTGAGAACGAAATCAAACTATTGAAACAGAAAGCATAACACAAAGTTTTGGATAAAAACTAGCATAACATGGAAAACAAATTCGAAATATTCGTAGTGATTAATAAAATTAAATTCTTGTCTGTAATAAATTTGAATATTTAAATTAGCTTGATAATGTCATAATAAATAATAATAATAATGACAAATTAATTTAGATTTATTAATGTGATAAAAGTTAAATTATTTCTCATAATACTAATAACTTTCAAAATTACATCATTTTGATTTATCGAATTAAAATTACTCGATTATATTTTAATTATAGTAATTATTAATATGGTTAATACATAAAGTTAAAATTTGCTACCGAAGTATATACTGTTTCAAATCATATGTTAATAAAAGTGATAATGTCCATTCATAAATTCAAGCAGACATCTTTTTATCTTCATTCAAACTACTTTGAATTTCATAAGTTTTTTTTTTTAAGAAATTGTTTGATTTATGGGAGTACAGCCTTTCTTAATAAATCTATTCCCAACGAGGTGAAGTTCAGGGAAATTTAAGCTATATAATATCTCCCTGCAGAGATATAATTTTCAGTTTAAAATGATTAAACTTAGATTTAAAAAAAATAGTCAAAATGAACAAAAAATTATAAAAAATATGAAAACGATAAGTTACTGGTAATATCAAAAAATAAAAAATTGGCATTTTATTTGTAAAAATACGAAATTTTTCGACTTGTTTTAGTTTTATTTTAATCAAGTATGTTAAAAATTTTAGAGATCCATTACAACAGATCGAAAACATTCTTTTCATATTTTTGTAATAACATAAAAATTTAGATTAGTCTCAATAGTAGATTCTGCAGTTTTTGTTTAGATACTTATTCTAATGAATATTCCGTTGATTTATTTTATTATAGAGAATACTTGTTCAACATTCTATTTATCTAATATTACTTATCAAGATAACAGAATGCTGATGAATTTTATTGCGATTTTAATTTTTCAAAATAAAGTAAGGAGCTTAGTAGAAAAGTTTCATTTCATAAATTTTTATAGAAATAATTAACGTTTATAAAGATAACTAAGGCTAGAAAATTACAGAAATAAACAAAATACAGATTAGATAATTCAACAAATGACAAATGAATACTAAAGGGACGTGGCGGAATGAAGAAAAATTCCTTATTTACTTTCGTTAAGAGATGATGGGCGGAACCTCTCACTAGCAATGATGGATGACCCGAGTCGAAAGAGCAATAAAATATCAAAATTTCTGATGTGCATTTCATAGTAAACGCTGACATATCGTATGACGGATGTATTACCTTTTTATATCCAGAATAAGTTGTTCTAGTCGAAGGATATTTCCAAATATAACACAATCCATCATTATCTCTATTGTATCTAGTATTTTTATAAAATAGCTCTGAGGGGTTTTTTAACAATCGATACGCGTGCGAGTTTTAGTAATAAAAAAATAGACTTTATCGTTTATAATAACAATATTTTTAAATGCTGTTGTCAATTACCAAGTGGATATTCAATTCAAAATTTTAATCGAATTTTGTAGTGGAAGTGATTTTATAGATTTTAAAAATCGTAATTCAATGTTGAAAATGTGCTAAAATGGACTGTTCTTGATTATTTGAAAGGATATCAGTTCCATTATTCAACTTGATGATAGAATTGATAGAATGAAGAATTATCTTTCAAAATATCTGTCAAGAGAACCATTTATTTTTTCTCTTGAAAAAATTTTTCAATAGGAAAATTAGACTTTAGATTATAATTAATTTGTAAATGGATAAACTTATATCTTCCATTTTAATTAAAGTAGGTTTAGTGATTTAATGATTAATGAGAAAAAATGAAATTCAAGTGGAAAATAATTTTATTTTTAATTTCTCGAAAATTTCGCACCATCATATAACATGGAAACATTATCAATGAATCAAATTCTGTACAAATTCGTTCCAAACAATGTAAAATTCTAACATAAGTTTTATTAAAAACTGCAACCGATCATCATTTTATTCAAGATAGCGAAGAAGATTTTAAATTTGCAGTTTAAAACTTACAAATGGAAAATATTTCTTTAAAATTTTGAATTTATATCTTTTGCAGGCATCACGAATAAAAAACAGACTGGATATACTATAGATTCTTAAAAGCATAAAGAAAAAAGAAATTTTCTGCATTTTTTTTAAATTCATTTTTACGAAGAAAGTAATTTTATGATTAATAAACTATATTTATTTTAAAAACTTGTTTCTTTATCCATTGTAGGAAATAGAGAAAAAATTTTATAAATCGAGCACACATTCAATTTACATGGGCTGAATTCGGAAGTGCTTTCTCATTTCAAGTAGAGCAGAGGAATTTGATTACGTACCTGCAAGCTATCTTCAGGTGAGCAATCAAAAGTCATGGTGAAAAAATTCTACCGAGTTCAATCAATCTACTGTGGGATAAGAAAGTTGCTTTGGGGTTGTGCAAGGATTGAGATATTCTAAAATGTTGATTTATCTAGGTTTAATTTCATATATATATATATAATCGTATATTGAATTAAGGTTTTGGAATAAATATGTTTAACATTTTTTATCTGATATATATATATATCATATAAAAAATGTTAAACCTATTTATTCCAATATTTATTCATATATATGTGAATTATTTTGTTTATTTAATTGAAATGTTTTTAACGAAATATATTTAATTTCATTTTAGTATTATTAGCAACAAATAAATATATATTTATTTAAGCAACTTATTCCAACACAGTATTTGTTCTTTGATAGCATTATAGTTCATAAATCAATAAATAATAAAGTAGTTTGAGTAGAAATTCTTTTATATCCTATGTGACCAATATAAATGTTTGAAGTGTATTGTTTTTTGCCAATTAGCAGGGAGAATTTTGCACTATAAGATAGATACATTAACCAGAAGTTATTTCTTTTGAGTTAGAATAAGAATTATTTTCCAGTATCTATTATTATTGAAGGAACGCAGACGTTAAAATAATCTATCGAAACTTTAATAACCATTGGAAAGAAATCTATTTTTCATTTTCTTCTTTCGTGGTTTGTTTTCAGACGATAAATTTCTTCTTTAATATTCAAATTCCATTAGTGAATGGCCAATAAACCATCATTCGATACTGAGAAATTTTATTATTTGTGCCAAGTTGAAAAATTTATTCTCTTTTGAATCATTCTGAATATAAAAAACATGCCATCTAAAATGCATGTTTATGCGATATTAAAAATAAAAGATATTTCGATGTTTTAGTGTTATATAAAAATACTTTTTTATTGTAGTTTTTCACTTTATTGTATGCATATTAAAAAATAAATAAATAAATACTTCTGAAACTTTTAAAAATTTTGAATATATGCATTTCTAAACAAATACATTATTTTAAATTAGATCTAAATGATATTTAATTATTTTAATATCACAGTTTTAGTGCGAAATTATGTTTGTTTCCCATCTCTCAGACCTAACAAATAATTCCTTTTTTTCCGGTTTATGTCCAGATATCGGACTTATTTTATCTTCTTGTCCTTTAAGAATATCGAAATAGCTCATCTTGCTCTTTTTTCATCTTTCCTATCTGTCGTACTTATTTCACTATGTTCCTTTTTTTAACATACATTTTTCTCGTTCTTCTACTTCACTAGATTCATGTTTTCTTTTTTAGCCTCCTTCACTTCCTCTTATTCTTGTTTTCTGTAAGAAGATATAGTATTTTGAAGTGATTCGTTGAATAATTTCCTTTATCTTTTTTACTATTACTATAAATTTTTCTTATATTATAAAAACACTTTTCTTGAGATTAAATAGTAAAATTGTTTTAAGATATTTTAAATATGCGAAATTGCAGTTCTCTTCTAGATACTTCTAACTATAAAACACGAATATAAATTTATCATCAGAAAAGTCGAACAGTAGCTTAATAGATTTCCTCAAGTTACTTTGCCGCATTTTAAACTTTGTTATCTTTTTTTTTTATTGAAGTTAACGACAGACATAAGATGGATTAGATCATCATATAGGCAACTTCTTTTATTACTTTTTGAGTGATGTTTTTAATCTTTCAACCGTTGTTTAATCGCATCTCGTATGTTTAAGAAATAACCATTTTTCATTCGTTTCTTAACATAGTTTTATTTATTCAAAATACTTTATATACGTGATTTAATTTTTGGAGATATGAATGACAACAAAGTATTGTAATATAAAGTTACAGGTCATATGTGTCATAATAGTGTCTTCCTTGCGTTCCATCAATTGTATGTGTCGCACAGAATTTCTGACAGTTCCGTCATGCTATTTTTGGAACCAATAAAGAATCGATAGGTAGAAGTTAAAGGTAGCAAAATGTGTTGAGATTCACTAGAAAATGAAAGTAGTTATTTTGTATGCTTCTCCTTATTTTCTAAAGAGGAGACAAATTGCACATGGATAAATTTTAATGAAAATAATATGTATTGTAAAAATAATTTGAATGATAATTTTTCAACGCATTTTTAGTTTATAAAATATAAAAATGTTTTATTATTCGTTCTAGAAATATAAATTTAATATTCTCATATATCACATGATGATATAACGCTCACATATTGTGTTTTAATTGAGGATTACATGATTTTCTAATATTGATTATGTAATATAGCCATGGATAGGAAATATTTATAAATCTTACAAAACATCTACATTATCTGAATATTAACAACTAAAATAGGAAACTGACTATAGTCATGCATGTATATTACCAGTCCAATCAAAACATCTAATATAAAACAAGAAATTATGGTAAAACTAATCACCTACTTCCGAACGTGTCCTTTATTTTGGAAGTGGAATGAGATATGCCATAATTTGTATGTTGAATACTACAATCTATAAAATATTTCTCAGAAGTTTGAACGGCCTTCATTTTTAAGCAATAAGATAAAGAATTAAGTGATATATCAACGAAATACCTTCAATGACTTGTACATTCTGATAAATTTCATAAAATCTAATAAATACTTCAGGATATATTCAGAGAATATCTCTAATTTTAACTTCCGCCATTTAATTCTATAGCTTCCATTTAAAAGAATTGAAACTAGAGAGTTTAATTATGCCACATTGAAATTATTTTTAACGACAGAATATTATCATCAAATTTCACGAAATTATATTCATTATTTTAAAGGTTATTAATGGGAGCCGGATGAATGACAGCAGATATATTTGTCATGATAATTTCATAAGCCTCACTTTTACTTCTGAAACTAGGCTAAAATTAAACCAAATATAGTACTGTACTAGGAAATTAGAATATTTGTTACGATATATAAGTGACTATTTGGTTGAAGTTATTGATATACTTTCTTAAATTGCCAACGAAGTAATTGCATCTAAATCGTAACAAATATCCTAATTTCTTAGTACTGTACTTGGCTTATATTTTACATATTAGATTTTCTTGATTGGATAGCTTTATTTTTCTAGATGAAAACTTTTTTGAGAAAGATATTCTAATTCCAAACTTACTGTGTCTGCGCCCCCTTTTTTCATAATAACTTCGTACGCCCCCTCATTCCATAACAGTCTAATTTTATAAATACTTTCTACTACAGTTAATATTATAAAACAATATACCATATTCTGTATAAATAAATTTCTTATATATTTATTATAGTGTGATAATTTTTATACAATTAAACAAATCTTACAAAAAAACGAAAAATAGAACATAAGTTTAATGCAGCATAATATTTAATGCAATGGGTAGGCTTGTTTTTCAGCACAAAGTCTCTCAAATCGAGATGTCATTGAAGATATTGCTACTCAATTCTTTTTCAATCACTAAACGAGATCATTATTTTGTCTTTAAAACAGCACGAGCAGAAAGTTTCTCGGTACATGAATATTTGTATTGTATTTATAACCCTTTTGCTGATTAATTTTTCTTGACATCAATTTAAATTTATTTTTTTTGTTTGTTTGTGTCAAAAATAATATTTTTTGAATTCTTCCATGCCCCCCTTGGAATAAACTTGCACCCCCTAATGGGGCATGCCCCAGTTTGGAAAACACTGGTTTAAAGAGTATAATTCTATTATTTACAGCCTCATAACTAATGACTACATTATTTGTGCTCTGGTTAATCATAATGGCTACTCCATTTCTTGATGTATTCTCATTTCCAGAGAAATAGACATTTCCAGTTCTGCTTTTGAAGTAATCTTGTCCCTTTCAATGGGTCTCTGAGATCCTAACAATTTATTTCTTGGATGTTTCTTTCTCCACAATGGCTAACTTTCCAATGTTCAGCAGTCCATGAATATTCCATGTGCCAAGTTTAATGATCTTCCATAGTTTCTTTGTCCTTCCAGATACAGAAATTCTATGTGATGTCTGATTATCTACATCCCAATGGCCAGTAGCTGATTTCACCTTCTCAGGCCCGAAACCTGAAGAACGCCAATTGGAGTGCATAGCACACATAATTATAATCTTGTCCATTCATGATTCATGAGAGTTCTTGGGAAGTCTGAAGGATCTTAATGCAGTTGTTTTCCCTTGCCTTCTGCACTAATAAATTAGATTAAGTAATTTATTCCAAATAATAATAATAAAATATACAGGCTGTTTCTTATCACCCTATATATTTTATTTTCTTGGAAACACGATGAGATAGAAAGTAGGGAAAAAATTTTGATTACAAAAATACATCCGAAGAATCGAATAGGCATGATAAAAATTTTGTAGGCCCATTGGAAGTAGCGGCATAAGAGGTCAACTTTAAAATGTCCAATGGAAACATATACCGATTTTGGCATAATTGGATAAAACTGTAAAAAACAAACAACTTTTGTTTTGAAGGTTTTTTTAATATCACCTACAGATCGTGAAATATCACAAAAAAAAAAAAAAAAAAAAAAAAAAAAAAAAAAAAAAAAAAAAAAAAAAAAAAAAAAAAAAAAAAAAAAAAAAAAAAAAAAAAAAAAAAAAAAAAATGCTGCCCCATGTATCACTAACTGGGCTATTCAGACAATAAGAAGAAGAATTTGAGAGAGGGCATCTGTGTACATTGTGGAACATTACTGAAGCAACAAAGTTGAGATATTATGCAATTTTAAGGCCTATTAAGGTATTTAGTGATAGTACTCAAACCGCAGGTGTGACAAGTCTTTCATTATCACAGTTCAGCATGGAGTCATACTAAAGAACAAGAGTTTCTTAACTTGTTTCAGCCCTTTATGAGCACCATGAATATACACATCGTTCATTTTTTTCCTGGAATTCTAGTCACTGATCATGAGATGTATATATATTCTTTTTAATCTTTTAAACTTTAATTTGAAATAATCTTTCTAAATAAATTTAAAAAAAAAATGGAAAATTTTTTAAAATTTCTCTATTTCTTAATAATCTTTCAATTAAAAGGTACATTAGAAACAGCACTAAATTGCAGTAAAAATTTTTATTTAACTAAGTTACTAAACGAGATCGTTATTTTGTCTTTAAAACAGCTACAAGGAAGTTTCTGGATACATGAATACATGTACTGCATATATAATCCTTTTGATGATTAATTTTTTTCTTGACATCAATTTGAATTTATTTTTTATCTATTTTTTACATCAATTTAAAAAACATCATTTTTTTTAATTCTTCCATGCCTCCCTAGTGGGGCGCGCCCCCTGTTTGGAAAACACTGTTACATCATTAATATACTTTTTCATCCGATTAAATCAAAATTTTTAGGGAACATTAAATAATACAAGAAACATATATATATATAGCTTATAGACTATTATATATTGACATATATATAATAGTCAATATATATATCCATATACATATATATATTGACCAAATGTGTTTGATTTGCATTATTTTTGGCCAAATGCGTTGAGAGTTATATATGTATATAGAACTCATAACGCATTTGGTCAAAATTAATTGAGCGATGAAACTTTGATAAAGGTTCACTTTAAAACGACTCCATATTTTTAGCTTTATTGAACTGAAATTTTCTTAAGATATTAAATAACATAAGTAACATTATACTGTATTTCAAAATTTGTCGAAATCAGTTGAATGATATCATCTATAGAGAAGAAAATAATCTTTTTCTATATTCCTTCATTTTAATTCGATCGAGTCGAAATTTTTTGACTTTAAATAAGTTAATATAGATCTGCACTGTACAGTAAACCTCCGCTAATCCGGTTACAATTAATATGAATATTGGATAATCCGAATCGAAATAAGAAAACTGAAACTTTCATCTCAAAAAAGATTATTTACAACTTTGTATTCCATCAATGAATAAATGAGTTTTGTCTTTTATAGTTTTTAAATAAATACTATATTTATTTTTTATTTATTTTCATTAATACTACATATAGTACTCTAATTATGTTGAAAAATTAAGTTTTCCACATATATATATATATATATATATATGGAAAACTTAATTTGGATTCTCGCTTAATACGGATGACATCTCCCTAATTAATCTGGATTAGCGACTGTTTGCTGTATTTTAAATTTGGTGAAACAGTTAAGCAATATGATCTATAGAAATATATATATATATGGAAAACTTAATTTGGATTCTCGCTTAATACTGATGACATCTCCCTAATTAATCTGTATTAGCGACTGTTTGCTGTATTTTAAATTTGGTGAAACAGTTAAGCAATATGATCTATAGAAGTATTTACGGAGGAGAAATTTCCACATCTTTATTTTGACTCAATTGTGCTGAAATTGATCTCATGTAATCAATGAAATATCTATATTGTATTTCAAATTTCATCAAAATCGGTTGAATGATGCAACCTGTACAGATGTTTACGGAAGAGGAGGAGAAGAAAAGGACTTTTTTTGTTATTTTCAAACTACTCTAATTATTGATTAGATTTGAAGTCTCAAATTTGGAAATCTGTGTCATGTTGAATATATTTCTCAAATATAAAAGTCAAATTAATAAAAACTAATTTACAACAAAAATTATAGCAAATTGATTAGGACCGAAATGATTTTTTTTGTAATAAACGACTATCCGTGATTATTATACTTTGCTTAATAATTCCTCTTAATAAAACATAGTGGAACTTCATTATTAAAGACTTATCTTTGTAAATTATACTTCCTCTTATTAATAAATATAAAGTAAATTACTTTATATTTATTAATAAGAGGAAGAATAATTTCTCCTCTGATTCTCGTCTGAAAATGCCACATTATATGATTAATGATGTTTTAAAAACAGAAGCGGTAGAGTAAGTAAAGTTTTCGAAATATTTATATATTTTTTAACATCAGAGAATAGAATATCTTATTTAATTCAAATCGAAATCCGTAAAACTAATGTCATAAGGAGATAAGAGTATTTCATGAAAGCCTCCTGTTTACAAAACTAGCGATTGCATAATTTGAATTTTGATTTTTTATAAAGACTTTTAAAATAAGATTTATTGGCAAGCAGATAGGAGCATGAATAGAATAACAACAAACATGGAATATACAATATCAATTCTTGTCAAAATATTTTTTGAATCTTCTCACGATTCTATCGGATTTTATTTTTACTATTTAATATTTTTAAGATTCGATGCTATGTATAGTTTTTTTTTATAACTTGAGAATCAAAGTTTTTATCGATGATATTTATTGTCGTTTAATTTCGATTTTCCTATTGCCCGTGAATCAATGGGTAACATCTGGAAACTTTTCCACCTCTTAAAAAATTTTATTGCAGAACTCCTACTGTTTTCGGATATATATATTTTGTTTCTAAACTATCGTTTGAAAATGCAAAAAGGTATGTCGAGACTCTTCGCTTAAAGATGAAAGTAGTTCTCTTTCAACAAATTTTTTAAGTGAGCAGATCAATAATGGCACCCTAAAGACAAATATACTTTGCCTGAAGAGAACATGAGTTAATCTTGTTTTCTCCATTGTTACATTTTTGTCCACGGAGAAATCAAAAGCTTTTCTTTTTAGGATATTGATGAGTCTGATATATTTTATCATTCCGTATTCTTTTATATCAGATCGAATAAGTAGCCTAAATAAGTTAGAAAAAATGCAAACGATCTAATAAAATTATAAATAAATGTTTATATATTTAAATAATTTTAATCATAATTATATGTTATTTATTGCATCCATTAAAAACATTTGTAAATTATTTACAATAAACATTCTCTATTGGGCATATACAACTTACACAGTTGTATAGAAAATATTTTAATGTACAAGTACACGATCCTTATTTACATTCTTGACTAGAATTCATATAAATGATAATTTAGAGCTTTTCTGATATCAAGTGAGTGGATAATTAAATAAAATCTTACAGAATAATTACAACAACTTTTAAGCGAAGAGTTGATCGGGTTTGGAAGAATTAGAAGTAGCATACATGCCTTTGTTATTTCGACAAAACAATTTTTTGAAAGCCCTCTTGAAATTAGCATTACATAAAGCGTAAAGAAACGGATTCATAGTGGAATTTAAATAACCGAGCCATATCGTAACTGTATGGACGTCCGGATTGATACAATCTTCGCAGTAAGCAGTAACCATAAATGTAATTATGTACGGCAACCAACATAACACAAATGCGCCCATGATAACACCTAATTGCCTTGCAGCTTTTTTCTCCTGTCTTAAATTAGTTATTGTTCTCCTAGTTACTTTCATGCGAATAGCTGTTGTTAAATTCGGCAGAAGTCCGCTGCCAGAACGAAAGCTTCCACCTACTCTCTCGTCAGAACGTAAAACTGGTCTTACTTCCTCTCTAGTACCATCTCCCACATATTCAACTTTAACAGTAACACCCTGATAATGTTCAGACTGATGTCCCTGATCCCCATTAGGATTTTGTACAGTTAATAACGTAAGTTGTTGGAATTTTTTATCATTAGAAGAAGGTCGAAACACAACTCTGCTATCCGTACGCCGAAAACTCACATCGCCCCAGTCTCTCCTATTTTCTCTATTGCCACCATTTCTACACTCCATTTGCTGCTGGCCACGAACGTTACACTGTCCTATCTCGAAACGACTTCTCTTCTTTATCTCTGAGAATATTTTAACGTACAAACAGATCATGAGCACCATGGGTACGTAGAAGTTAGCAGTCGATGTAGTCAATTTAAAAAATACATTGTCGGCAAATTCTGTTTCGCAAACACTGTCAGGCTGTTTGCGAATTCCATCATTATACCAGTAATGCCAACCGATGATGGGTATTATCCACATGGCCGATACCAACCAAACAATGGCAATCATCACAAGTGCTCTTTTCTTGGTTCGTTTGCGAATATATTTAAGTGGTGATCGAATCGACCAATAGCGATCCAAGCTGAGAATTAGCAAGTTTAGAATGGAAGCCGTGCTAGCTGAATAATCTGCAGATAACCAGAACTGGCAGACTACTATCCCGAATTTCCAATCTCCAGTGATGGCATATGCAGAACTGATTGGCATGACGAACATCCCGACAGTCAGATCGGCAATCGCCAAACTCATGATGAACATGTTGCTTACCTGAAAAAAAGAAAAATTTTAATTTCACATTTCTTTTAAATTTATTTTTTACAAATGTTAAAAATTTCTCTTAATATTACAAAATAATTTTTAAATATTAAGAAAATCTAAATTGTACAATAAAGTCAATTTTTTTATTTATATTATCAAATGTACTTAATTGATAATATTTAATTAAATATTTCATTTCAACAATTAAATTAATTAAGAATATTTTAAATATTCATTTTATTTATCAATTTTATATTTATTTTGTTTTATGTTTATTTTTTACTAGACAGAATTTTATGTCGTTTTTTTTGTTTTAGTTTTTTAAATTCACTTGGAAAATGAAAATAAAATTACAAACTTAATAAATGCCGCTTTGTTTTTTAGTACAGTTAATGGATATTTTTAAGAATACGGATGTAAGAAGATTAACATCAATTACATAATTGGATAAAAGGAAAATCTGCTTCATTCATTATCGGTAAGTGTTTTCATTTTGGATTACAAAATCTCATTTTTATAAAGATATTTTTATAATCTACAAAGATGTTTCTTAAAGTGCCCGCACCTTTAGAAATTTTTTCTTTTTATGAAAGTTTAGCACAAGTTGAAAACATTGAAAACATGTGAGAATGCTTAACATAAATCACCAGACATGCTTTGTAAAGTAGAACAACAAGCAAGCATCCATTTATCTTGACCGAGATTGAGAATCTGAGCCTACTCTTCCATAACCTGATGGATGGTATCCTGATCCACCGTTTGCTTCGATGCATTGAATACATTAACACTACGAATCAATCTTTTCATGTCATAACGTCAATCCCTTTTTTAAACTGGATTTATATTGAGATTTATTGTGACACGCGATCTTTGCTTTTAACTTTTGCAATTTTTTTATTTTTGAATGGAGTAAAGTTTGGACCGATAGTTCTTATATACTAAGAAGGAATACAAGATATGGTAAACATTACATTAATAGGCCTACTTAAGAGTGATGGCTGAAAAAGTCATTGTTATATTTTTTTTCTTGTTTAAAATATAATTAATCATAAACATCCAATATACAAAAATATAAGCCATAAATAGTAGATCTATTAAGAAATTAGGATATTTGCTGTAATTTAAACTTGACAACTGATATTTGATTGGATTTTATTTCTTTACTTTTCTAAATCGTCAATCAAATAGCCGCGTCCAAACTGTAGCAAATGATCTAATTTATCAGTAAAAATTACACTACAAATTGCTATAGTATACTTAGCTTAATTTTATATATAAAATTTTATGATTAGATATTTATTTATTTTTTAAAATGAAAATAGTTTCTTTGAGAAAGATTTCCTGATGATAATATGCTGACAGATAAAAAAATGCTCTTTATTTTTAGTTTAATTAGATTGAAAATATTACAAAAATTAAGAAACAAGAAATGTCTGTATTTCATACAGTAAGACCCCGCTTAACGCTGTTTCGGTATAAATGCGGTTTTTTCGAATTCTATATTTTTATTGATTCATTTTAGCGTGGTTTTTCAAATCGTTATTCTTACATAAATCCGAAATCACAGGAATTTGTTTGCATTGATACTCCTATGCCATCTGGCAGTGCGTTTGATATCAGTGCAGTGCAGTACATACGAAAGTCTACTGCGGATCAGAGTTCATATTTATGATCGATCATCAATGTTATTTTACAGTAATAAAATAACAATTATCCCATTTTAGTTTTAATCCGAATCTGCCACTTTAAACTATAGTTCCTTAACAACAGTAACAATTATCCCATTTTAGTTTTAATCCGAATCTGCCACTTTAAACTATAGTTCCTTGAAGAGTTAGGGTTTTTTTTTCCATCAGTATTTTTTCATTGTTTATAGTTTACTGCAATCTGATTACTGCTTTTTGTTCTTAAAACTTTTTATTTTCTAATTTTAAGAATTTTTTCATCGATGATTTATGAATACAAATCGATATTAGCAATAAAAAATGTCTATAATTAATGTAATGCAACAGTAATAACACATATTACAAAATAAAATTTAAAAAATGCTATATATATATTTTTTATTCACTACCCTGTTTCACCTATCCTCTTTATTTACGTGTTAAAATAACCTCTTTTAACGCTGTTTCATTTAGCACTTTGTTTCCTTGGAACGTGTCCCCCCGCGTTAAACGGGGTCTTACTGTATTTGATTCGAAATCAGTTGAGTGATGCTATATATAGAAGAATTTATATTGAAAGGTCCCTCTACTTTTTTATTTTAGCTTACTGGGATGAAATTTTCAGGGGGCCTTTAAATAATTTAAGAAACATCTATATACTAAATTTTGTCGAAACAGTACTACATCAATAGATCAATGCAATCTGTAGATCTATTTACGAAGAACGGATCTCTATATTCTTCAGTTTTTGACCCAATTTTGCTGAAATTTCCAGGAGACCTTAAATAATCAAATAAGCACATACATTCCAAATTTTGTCGAAATTGGTTGAATGATGTGGCCTCTAGAGATATCTGCAGAGAAGGAGAAGGAGAACGATATTTTTCTGCCGATTTTTACTATTTCAGAATTGCCATAATTCTTTTATTAATTATATTTGATTTTTCAAATTTGGCATATCTTATTGAATATTTTTCTTGAATATAAATTCTATATTAATAATAGTTATCCTAAAATGAAAATTATAGACAGTTTTATGGTAGTATAATGATCATTATAAAAAAAGGCAGGAATATATTGTACATGGTCTGAAATACTGTCGTGCTTCTCGATTTGTTTGTTTGCTATGAATATGATAAGCCGTTTCGTTACCAATTGATACATTAATATTTCATATATCATATCCAATAAAAATTTATTAATAAATTAGTTCTTTTGGCGATTAATATAGTATAGAAACTGATTTTATATTTTGATAATCTTTATCAGAGGTTTTCAAGAAAATTTTTAACTCCATTGACTTTTAGTGTGGAAAAAATGAATTATTTTTTAGCTTACTTTCTGAAGGAAAGTGAAGCTTATGAGATCACCATGCTATTTGGTGACTGGCTGTCATTTGTTTGTCATCCGCTAATAACTTTTGAACTAATCAATAAATTTCACCTATGAATTCAAAAAATATGGAAGGCTAAAGCTAAAATGTCATTAAAAGCATACTTTTCATACTTTTCATTATACTTCTATTTATTATTTATATTTTAATTATTAAAATTAATTAACGATTCCTCTTTCTATATATTAGATTAAATATATATATAAAATATTTATTCATGAATTTTTATAGAAACTACAACTCTTCTAACAACTCAAGGATCCATTATCGATAAATTTTCGTGAAATTCAGTAATAATGTTCTGCCATTAAAATTATATAACCTTATATAATATTATTACTTCATGTTTTATTCCTGTAGCTGCAACCATAAAAATAACGGCCATTCAAATTTCTGAGATACTCTCTTAATTTATCTTGAACTAATTATTAAATTTTATCATTTTCAGTATGAAGGCAAGTCTTTGAATAAGACCTTAATGTCACATCAATTAATCGCTTACTTTCTACAATTTAAAAATGGCAGGCGTTCAGACTTCTGAAGTTTTCCTAATAATCATTGAATTACTGTATATGATAGATTTTTATGATATTCAGTATGGAGGTTGTCATTGAAAATATAGATTTTAATCTTGTTTCTTTTATCGTTTCAAAGTAACGGTCAGATTTGGAAAATAGATATTTAATTCTTTTTGAGCTGTTTACTTTTATTCCTTGCAAAAATAAGCAGTTTCATAAAACTTTTATTTGAAAATTCATTATTTTCATGAATTAAATAAAATGCATTGATTTCAATTAGTAAAAGTATAATTATCGTACTCTAGTAACATTTTGTTAACAACTTCTATTAATTTATTTAAACCGAAATTTTTATAAACAAATAAATAGAAATTTAAGTTATTTCCAGCAGTTCTTTAAAATATGTAATTTTCACTTCCACGAAAAAAAATATTTTTTGATGAACATATTAAAGCTATTTGGTGACCATATTTGAGAAACCGTTCTTTATGATGATGATTAAAATTTAGTTTTAAATGAAATGGAAATTCTTACTATTTCTTAATAATTAACTCATCATTAACTAATAACTCAAAATGGCATGTTACATAAAACATAATCAAATATTAGTGCATCACATTTCAATACCTAAAAATATTTTAAAATAAATGTAGCTCATTAATTGGAATGCATGCAATTGTAATTAATGATATTCAGCTTTCTTGACATGTATCTAGCACGTCTCTCTCTAATATATGAAATAGTGACATGTATTGCTAACGAGAGGACATCATCAAAATTCCTTTAAATTAAAAGATATTTAACATTCCCAGGGATTGTTGAAACGAAACAACATATAAATTGGAATTAGATCGAATTTAACATTATATATAAATTTAATATGTGAACATAAAATTAAAAAAAACCTCGTTCAAATATTTAAAACTTTTCATAATTTAAGCTGACTTTACTTTAGATTCTGAATATTTATCGAATAAATAAAAACAGCTATCCTACTTTTGAATTTATTATTTAAAAGAAAGATGTTGATTCGGAAAAAAAAAAATTTAATATAATCTCTCACTGGCATTTATTTTAAAACTCTGGAGTTTTAGATCGATTTTACCGACTTATTTTCGATTTCTGTTCAGTTCATTATTAGTGTAAAAATTATAATATAAATTTAAAATGAAAAAAAAAAGATTTTCAATAAAAAAAGTAGATTTTTAAAAAATTTTCTTGTTATAATTTGACTTTTAAATGTTAGAGTTAACATTTATGTTTAGTTGTTTATTATTTAAGAAATACATAAAAGTTTTAAAATTTTTATGAATTTTAGTTCAAAATGATAAATATTGCTTTGGATATTTTTTAACAGAATTGCCTATTTAAATAAATTTATTTAAATTATGCTATTTAATATTTCATAAAAATGTTATATACTCAGAATAGAAAAAAGTAAAAGATGAAATCAAAGAAAGTAAAATTAATATGTTGAAATTTCATTAAGTTCGACTTCATAAATTCATTTTTATATACAGTTCATAATTTAATTATTTTATGCGTAATTGAATGCATATATTTGTCTATATCAATAAATAATTGATCTACAAATATAAGTTCATTAAATCATAAATATCGAAATACAGTAATTTAAATTAATCCTCATGCATAAAATATTTCTTTTGAAATAAAAAGCTCGATAAATATAAGATTATATTTAAATTAGTTTTCAATTAAATTAAAATCATATATAAAACAATTAAAATTAATTGCCTTATATATGATTTAAATTTTTAAATCGAAGCATATAAATTATAAATATTTAAAATTTAATTTCATATTCATAGCAGGATTATATTTTCTAAACTCGGAAATGATTTATCCTAAATAAGTTTGTTAAACAAAATTAAAAAGCATTTTTAATTTTGGTATTGAAATAATTATTTTATAAATTCATATAAAACCATTTCATTTTTTAAATTCCAAGTATATTACACTTGGAATTAAAAATAATAATACTTAATAATAAAAAATTAATTTATTTAAATAGGCAGTTCTGTTAAGAAAATAACTAAAATTAATTAATAAATAATACAGAAATCGAATAATTTAAGTGCGTTATTATTTTTTATTTTAAAAAAATTGAAGAATAATTTAAGTGCGTTATTATTTTTTATTTTAAAAAAATTGATAATTGATCAAAACTTGAAAATTTAATTCAGATACATTACAAATATTTGGTTGATATACTTTAAAATCATCTTCACATTATTCAGCAAAGAAGAAAATATTTACTGAAAGAGTTTTCTTGCGATCTAAATAATTTTTTATGTGCAGATCTGATTTTATATGTATGCATTAAGAATATAAGGCAGTTTATGTAAAATCAATTTATTTCTTCATCCTTAATAAATATTTATTTAAATGGGATATTTAATCTTAAAAGATTAACAAAATTAATAATTTTTTTCTGATTTAATATGCAAATTTGTCTAATAAGAAAGGTAGTACCATTATAGAAATTAATGTATTTTGAATTATTTTCCTTTATCAGTTTAACCAAAGTTGTTAAAATACGACAACACAAGAAACTCTAGTAAAGATTTTGTGATAGTTTCAAAATTTTTAAGATCAAAATATTTTTAATAATAATTGAATTTCTTTTTATGTATTTTTGCAGGAAAGCTTCTTTAAAAACTATGTATTTGTGAACCAGATTCCAGAATCTGATATAATTTAAATTATTTGCCTCAACTTGTAAATATGAATCCACAATCCATTGCTGGGTGAGCTTTCCAGCATTCATTATAGGATTAAATTCATTATCTCTTTTTGCTGTTTGTGCTGATTTATATTTGTACATGCTAACATTCATGCATGACAATTGTTGAGTGCCTGGATAGCCTTTACATCACCAATTTGGTTGCCATCCTGGCTCTTCATATGGATATAATATTGCTTAAGTCATTGAATCTAAAGTAGGACTTAAAATGTTAATATTAATGAAGGGCTGTTGAGGATTATTTGGATTGTACAGATTAGTATGTATGTCATGTTCAAATGGAGGTTCTCCATCATTTGCAAACACCATTGCAATTTCATTTGATGTTGGTGAATTATATCTCTATTGATCGAATTGATGATCATTCCTTAATACCATGTTGACAATTGGCATTTCTTCACCTGCTCACTGATGCATGCACTGATGTGGACAGTCAATGGTGGGATCTGAAATGGTCTTTCCCCTTAGTAATTTCTTAATGAAAAGCAGCATGAAACTTATTCTCTAATAAATTCTATATTTATTATTATTTGACAATTTTGTACTTTTTGAAAGAAAATAATCATAGCACATTATGCTATCAAATGTTTCATCATACATAAGATATAAATCCAATGAAAACAATATCAATTTGTAACAGTCTTCAAAATGTTAGCTTCAGGATTTCTATGATTATGTGCTGACAAGTGGCTATTTAGAAATAAAAATTATCTTTGAATTTTATGCATCATGCATAACTATTTAAAAGAAATAACTTTAAGGAGTCCAAAAAACATTTTAAACAGGGGAAAAAAAAACAAATTTGTTATTAATTATTCAATGCATATAGTTATTAGTATATGTATTGAATAACTAATAATAATTTTGTTTTTTCCTGCTTAAAGTGCTTTGTGGATTCCTTATATTTCTTATAGGCAGTAGAACTTGATAGTTTGATTACAACTTTAATATTTTTCATAATATAACATTTTAAAAATTTGGAATTAACTGAATCATACTTATATGATATGTAATTAATATTACACTTAATTTGTATAAGCAGTGTCTCTTAAACTTCTGTAAACTTATAGACTATATATTCATGTATATATACATTATACATTTTCCATTAAATATTAATAAATAAATTTCAGTGTATATCTCCAATATTATAGATATGTTTAATATGATATGGTATCAAAAATTTTATTATTATTACTGGTTGCTTGGCAACTTGAGAGATCACTAGGAAGTTCTGCCTTCATTAGTCAGTGTGTCAAGTGATGCCAACATGGATATAATGTAACCTGCTACACACATTTTTGTGATTAAGTGTTCTGTTCATCAATCCCATGATAACCAACAATAAAAAGCAAAAAATATGCTTCAAGTTTTATGTCAAACTCAACTTGCCATATCACCTTCAGTCTTGTTGTGATTGAGCCCAGAAAACAGCAAGTGAGGAGTGCAACAAAAAGCATGTTAATGGGTTTTCTGATATCAAGAGGATTGTGCACTGGGAATTTATCCTGCACATTTAGATAGGCAAAGTTCTTATTTATCCTTTTAACTTTCTATTGAAGTGTTTTAGCACTTCAGAAGCAAGATCTACATATAAGAAAGTGACCATGCATTATTCATTGAGACTGTTGCAGTGCTTCCAGCAGCAAATTGAAGAATCATTCAATTTGCATTATAACATTTAATATATAACATTATAACATTTTGAGACTGACAAGTGAAAGGGAATATTCATTGCAAAAGATTGGAACTGTAGCACAACTGCAACTGACTACTTCACTGTGACAATATTTCTGCTCTCACTACCTTGAAAATGCAATAATTTTGGAAGCCAATAACATTCCAGTTGTCCTGCATCCTCCTTACCACATTCAGCCCCCTGTAACTTTTTTGTTCCAGAAATGAAACTGATGTTTTGATATGGTACAAGAGATCAAGATTGAATTACGGTGGTGCTTAACATACCACAGCAAAAAGATTTCCAGGAATATTTGAAACGTATCAAAAATGCTGGATTTCTATATAAAGTCATAAAGGAACTACTACAAAGAGGATAGAGACCAGTTGTGAATAAATAAACTTAACATGCTTTATAGATTGTCTGGAAATTGAGTTTTCTTAGACCTGATTGTTTTCTTCAAATACTAAGACATTATATTAAAAAGATTTAAAAAAGAAATTTAAATTTGTGTCAAAAATGAATTGTTAAATATGTGTTATATATCTTTTAAAGTATTCTATAACAGTATGTTTTATGAATATATAATTTCTTATATAGAGTAATTATAATTTAAACAAATTTTACAAAATATCTATAGTTTTTCAATATCTTAAAAAAATATTTTGTATTTTATTATTTGTGCATAAATTTAATAATTGATTATAATAAGAATTTTGGTTATAATTTTTATTAAATTCATTATTAGAAGAATAAATTTAGGTATGATTTGTACTGTATGATCTTCAGATTGATACTTAAACTAATTCAGCCAAGATATTCAGCAGTTGATTTTATAGGATTTGGTGCATCTAAAATTGCTGATTTTTGTTATCAGATTAAAACATCTAGCATCATGGTACTGGCTGGTCCAGTACCTGTAAGTAATTATTTTAAGATTATCACAAAAGTTAAACTAACAATGTGTATGTTGTATTGTTGTCTAGAAAATAATCTTCCATTTTTTTCAAGGTCGTCATATATTTCTAAATGTTTCATTTATTTATTAAGTAATTGAAATATTTGATCTAACATAATAACAAATTTGTTTTGTTCATAATTTGATTAGATAATTTTACAGTTTATACATAAAATTAGTTTAAGATTTATTAATTATTACTTACTTTATATACTTATACATAAATCAATCTGTATATAAACCAACCCTCTACTTCAGAGTTTGAAAAGTAATAAAAATGTGAAATCCATTTATAACTTGACTCCCAAACTTTTTTGTATTAAAACAATATGCTAGTCATTGAAATAAAAAATTTTTTAGAATTTTTAAAAATTTTCAAAATCCAGTTCACAATTAGAATAAATGACAAATGATCAATTTACAGCATTGAAATTTTGTGGTGACATAAAAAAAAAATACTAGGCAAAGTATAGAAAATGATTGTGTTGCATCACATTTCTGTATAATATGATATATTGAAATGTTAGTTCTACAGAAAAAATCAAATTAACAATTTTCATCATTTCTGAATCTCAAGAAACATATTTAACAAAATTTAAATGATAAATTAAAACCGAAACATGCAATAAAAATTTTGTTGAAACTGATGAGAATGAAAATTCAAACAACATACAGTTGTTGGATATCCAAATTTGATGTTTAAAATCAGCTGCAAAATAATAATCACATATTTTCTAAATGATTAGAACTGTTTGAAACACAAATTATTGATTAGAAATATCACAGATTACTATATTTCTATTTAATATTAACTGATGATACTTGCATTAGCAGTACCCATATTAACTTGCTAAAGCAGGGTTGCAGAGTCAGATGGCAAATGATTCTACTCTGACTCCGATTCCCTGAAATTTGTAAGATCTGACTCCGACTCCAGACAGTTCAAAAATCCGATTCCAACTCCGACTCCATCCAAAAACCTCCGACTCTGCAACCCAAGATTGCAGAATCAGATGAAAAATGATCCAACTCAGACTTCACCTTTTAAAAAAAATCCAACTCCGATTCCCTAAAATTTATAATGTCCGACTCTGACTCCCTACAGTTTAAAATTCCGATTCCTACTCTGACTCCACCCAAAAACCTCCAACTCTGCAATCCTGTGCTAAAGCCATCAATTCTACACATCCAATCTTATTTGTGAAGTGCCTAATAAATTAATATTTTCCAATGCATTTAAAAATGAATGTTTGCTCATATCCATATATTTTTAATAATAGAATTAAAAAGAAATAAGCATTTTAGAAATATGGCGCACTATCAGCTACCATAGAAACTCTTATTAATAAAAAAAGAATGCAACATAACCAATTGCTTTATATTTTCAAATTGCATTTGTGCAGTATCCAATATTTTAATATCTACAAAAATATACAGTCATATATATTCACATATTTTTACCAAAGAAAATAGAAAGAATCAATAAAATAATGAACTTTGTTAGGAATAAGTATGACATCATGTAAAGCTAGTCTTCAGTCATGATGCATCTCCATTGTTATATTTATTCCTAAATATAGCATAACTGAACCCACAAATCTTACAATCTTGCAAAAACTCTTCCAATTTTTGACTATATTTTGTATAAGCTGTCCATCTTCAAAAAAATTTTTTTGAGAAAAATTTCTTGGCAATTTTTAGAATTTCTATTTCTAGCACTTAGGTAGAATATGAAAAAGCTTATTATATACTCAGAAACGTTTTTGGTCTGTTCGACCTTCATCAGCTGTACATATATTACATACATATATTATATAAGATTTAATAACATGTCAAGTCTTGCATAGTATATGTATATAATATATGTATAGCTGATGAAGGTCGAACAGACTGAAAATGCTTGTATAATATAATAACTTTTATATAATAACTGTAATAAAACTTTTTTGAATTCTATTTAAGTGCTAGAAATAGAAATTTTATCATTGAAAGGAGTGAACTTTCAGACATTAAGAAATTTCTTGGTTTATATACAATTATATATGTACACTCAAACCTGTTTTTGTGCAGGGGATAGGGACCACATAAAAGAAATCACATAAAAAAAATATCCTGAAACTTTGTAAGCAGCTATAAAATATATCATTTGGCAACACATTTAAAAAAAATTTTTTTTATGCAGTAAATAGGGACCGCATAAAAAAAGGTCCCACATAGAAAATATGTAATTCAAAATCTCACGATGTAGCTAGAAATTTGGTTTTCCAAATAAGGAAAAATTAAATCTATACATCAGAACATTTTTCGGTTTTAATCACAGGACAGTTATCAACTACTGTTACTAGATGGTGCAATATATACAAGTACAGTAATATTGGGTGGGCCATGTGTTGGATTCTTTTTAATTTGCATGCTATTTTGACAGCCTTCTGTTGTTTCCTTTTTAAATTACATTTTTTAATTTTTATTCATAATATGCATTTGATGGAATTTTTTTTATACACTGCTCAAAAAAAAACACAAAAACAGGTTTGAATGTACTAAAACAGTACATATATATTTGTGTACAACTGTTATGTACAAGTATATATGATATTAAAACTATTTAATCTAAAAATTTTGTACTTTCTAACTTTTCTAACATTTGAATGCTGCTTAAAACCTGTTTAGTATATTGTAATTGTGTACTATTTTGACAACTTTTTGTTCAATTTTTTAACAATATTATGTTATCAATTATAATTATATATTTTATATTTTAACACTTTGATAACATGCCCATGTCCAGTTTCATGTCACCTTTTGTTGCAGGAAACTATGACCCAGTCAAAAGTGGACAGTACAGGAAAACTACTATTCATTTCATCTTCAGACTTTTATAGTAAAAGAGTAATTAGTAACATAGTAAAAAATACTTTCTGCCATATCATCCTATACTATACTCTAAAGGCAAAATTTGGAATTTTTTTTAATTTTTCATATGATCTGCAACAATATGAATTAAATAAGAAATGATTGAATTGTATTTGTTCATAATTTATAATATATATATGTGTTTGTGACATTATGTATGCTATTCACTGTCTGCTGTTATATTCCAATTTTCAAGAAAATTGAATGTATATAAATCATAAATGAACATCAGTCAGCAGATGGTAATTAACATGAAAGGGTGTTATCTCAAATACACATTACTTGGGGAATTAACATTAGATCAATCCAAATATTACAGCCAAATTCCCCTAGTGGAATAAATCCAAATTAAATATAATTCAGACTTATTCCATTAGGGGGAAATTTGACTATAGTATTTAGTTTGAAAGATGTTATCATTGCAGAATCAGAAATGTGAGCAAATACAGCGTTTTGTTATTTATAATTCAAAAATCATTAAAATCAGTATGAAATTTGGGAAAAATTAATAAATTAAAAATAATAAAAAGTTTCCATAAAAAGTCATAAGCCTTTATTACTTTTTTTGGAAATTGCATGTTTTGACATTTCTTAAAAAAATTAGATATGATATATCCATAGTGATATGATAAAGCCATAGAAATCTGCAGATAAGACAATATAAGCAAATGCTTACATATTGAGTGGAGGCATCATATTATCATATATAGATATTAAAAATTTTTCATAATTGAATTCTCATGAATTGGCCAAACTTATTATTAAATAAAAAAATATATTTGAGCAACATTTCAAAAAAATTCTTGAATTTCATAAGTTCAAGAAATGCTTAAAAATTTTAAATTCATTTAAAGTGACAAAGATATGGTTTACCTAGGATTCAAAGTCCATTATGGCTCTGGATATAATTCTTATTTGAATTTATTATTCAAATCTTATTAAAATTACTATAACATATCAATAAAAAATTATAAAAATTTCACTCTGCTGTGACAAATTTGCATATGGGAATGTAGTCATCAGTGTTAATAACTAAATTTTTAACATAACAGTAATTTATAAAAATTTCACCTGTTAATATTTTTAATTTAAAATTTTATAGAATAAAATGGGTGAAAAAAGTCAGCTTAAGGCAACTGCTTTGCAGCTTCACTGTGGTGAAACAGATTCTTGGCTTGATCACTTAAGTGGTTTAAATATTGATACTCATCCAGTGTATCTAAGATTAACAGGAATTATCTGCACTATTGGTAAGTAAATCAATTTAAGAATTTATTAAATAATTACAGAATTAAATGCCCTTTTGATATTATAATTACTGTTAAATATCAATTCTAAAAAAATGAATTTTAACAAAAATTCATATAAAAAAGTTTGCATTAGTGAAATGTATGTGAAGTTTGTATATTAAAATTCTGCTCATATATTAATCATATTTATAAGGATCTGATCCCTATACCAGCCCTAAAGTAGATCCTTAGTGGACAGATCATCACCTGCTACCATTATAATTTTACTAAAATATTTTATTTTCTTATCAGTTGTGAAATCGTGATTTTGTAAACTTGCTTCCATAAAAGGAAGCAAAAATTTAACTAAATCTTTCATCAATTCCAAAAAAGGTAAAAAAAAAAAAAAAAAAACAAGAAAAAAAAAAAAAAAAAAAAAAAAAAAAAAAAAAAAAAAAAAAAAAAAATCAGATTTATATGGAAAATCTAATGTAAGATCATCTTTTCGATTACTCACATCCATCAATGCTCATTTCCTTTTATGGTAGGAAATGTGTTATCTGCATGGTGGAGATATATATATAAGCTTATAGACTTCTGTATAAGAGAGAGAGAAGGTGTGTGCAAGCAGTCTTCCCCAATGAAGGTCAGAAGTTGGTCGTCCATGGCCCGAGTCATCAAAAAGTCACTTATCGATATCTGAAAGTTAGTCATTATCATCATTTTGAAGTGGAAATTCCAAAACTAATAACAAGTTGACAATTACCATCATAATCATCAGCAATAGCTATGAGACTACCAAGATAGTTAATAATCTACCATTTATCATTCCAAGAGTTCTCCCATGAGGTTCTCATTTTTTCTGTTAGTGTATTTTAAAGAACTAGAGAAGTGAAATTAAAGGACCAAAGACTGTTGTGTGCTTTGTCTACAGAGCCATTGAACAAGATGATTAGGTGATCTCCCCTGTCTAGAATAGGAACAGGTATTTATCCTCCCATCGCATTGATGTTAAGCATAACATCGCAGTATCAATGTAAAGAATCTCTCTCTCAATAAAATGGAGTTTTGGGTTATGACACTGAGAATACAGTATAATAAATGTTATGCAGAGTTCGTTCTCCTGTCTTTACTAACATAAAAGCCTCATAAGCTGCTCATAGGCTCATGCCTTTTTGTTTAGTGGTACTGGTATCAGAATATTCTGATATTATACCACCTTGCAAAGTCTTGAAATTCCATATATTTAAATTATTAATATAAAATTTTTCAAAATAAATCATTTTGCTTTTTTATCTAGATAATTATTACCATACTAAAATCTAAAATAATGATTATAATTGTTACAAATAATAATTGTAATCATTTTATTATTTGAATAATAATTAAATTCAAACCAAATAACCTTAACAATAATTTAGAATAACATCATAGAGGAAACTACTTGCTTAAAACCAAATATAAGTCAAAACAGCACTACTAGCAAGCATAAACGAGTTTATTATGGTAAAACATTTTCGGACCTATATTTGGTCCCTCTTCAGTACCATACATTTATTTAAATATCATCTTTAACAGAACATTATAAAATAGAATAAACATATTCCAAAAATCAAATAACGAACATTATACCTTTCGGAACATTAGAACAATATTCAAATATTAAACAGCAAAAATATACAGGTGAATATTACAATCATAATAAATGTAGTAAAAGTAACATAGAAAATTATATAATGTTAAAAAGACAAACAAAATTACATATAATGCTAATTAAGAGACAACAAAATTAGAAGCATACATAAGACATTTAAAAGTTTTTTAAAAACCTAACAGAATAAATCATGTCCTACATCAGTCTTTACTTCTCAACAGAGCCTTTATATAACAAGGCAAGATAGAAACTTCATTTAACACAACCTTTCCTTCATCAAATGTAACATTAATTAGCTGGAAAGTTCATAGCATATTACTCGCACACCACTTCCATGATTTGGGGAGCTCAACTGGGGCACTGTCGTTAATAATATCTTGCACATGTAGTAATCTTCTCTCTATCTCCATTGCCTCTAGAATAGTCAGGCTTCTAGCATCAAAGGTAGCTTTTAAGAGGTCCACATTTTGCCAATCTATGGTAATGTCGCTTTCTTTCAATGAAAATCAAAAGAAAATTATGTGAATTTTTTCCTCTAATTTTATTTCTAAGTAGAGCAATTCTCTACTTAGGCAGTTCCTGAAGAAATAAGATTTACACATCCATGTATCTGAAATTGCATAAGTGGCCTACTGTACTGAGAGAAAAAATTAGTAATGTTAGCTATCTAATAAATCTCTACTAAATACAATACATTTTTCAATAAAAAAGAAAGAGAAAGCAAAAAACAAAGTAAAAGAAATGTAAATACAGGCATTACTCAAGTTACAAACTTAATTCATATGTAAGTTTTGTTTGTAACTTGGATACTATTTGTTAGTTTGGTTGCAACCTCGCAAAATTTAACTCTTGAATTGAATGCTGTGTTGGTTTTGTTTTTAATTCTTGCATCAAAAGTACTAAAGTAATTTTGTATACCGTGTTTTGTAATATATTTCACAATTGAGTCAATTAGAAATTTCTTATTTCACAATTTGAATAAAAAGTTCTTTCTGAATATAAAAAGAAGCTTTTTTTGTTATAAGCTGTTCTTGATATACTGCTGTAATATGTTAACTGATTATGTAGTTTTACATTATTGCCAGAACATTCTCTATGATAACGGTTAAAATTCTTGAAGAGTTTTTGAAATCTTTTGAAATTTGAAAACGAAATTTCACATCTGTAAATATAAATGTTTGTAACTAGAATATTCATAACTCAAGGAGTGCCTGTAATATCTTATATTGATAGTTTTTAAATTTTTAAATAAAAAGTTTTTGTAATTGTTATCATTAAGCAATTTTCATGCTGCAATAGCAATATTTTAAGCTTTTTCTTTATATAATATAAAAACTAAGAAAATATTTTACATATAAAAAATTATCTATAAAACTAATAAATAGGAAACAGCACTTCATGCAGTTAAAGAAAGCCTTTATTATAAACTTATGCTAATGTTTTTGATTCAAAGAATCATCATCAGGCACACTACAACCGAAATCGAATGTTTACAAGCGTTCCTTTAGTTAATTTTTGAACTTAAGAGGATTACCTCCTGTTCTATGAATTTAAATTAATTCTCGAAATAGAATTAATTTAAATTCATAGAACAGGAAGTAATCCTCTTAAGTTCAAAAATTAACTAAAGGAACGCTTGTAAACATTCGATTTCGGTTGTAGTGTGCCTGATGATGATTCTTTGAATCGAAAACGTTAGCATAAGTTTATATTAAAGGCTTTCTTTAACTGCATGAAGTGCTGTTTCCTATTTATTTAAGTGTATGAATGTAGGCAGTTTATATGAATAGCAATAATATAAAACTAATATACAGTTTTATGATTTTGTTTAGCAATTACTTCTTAGAGAAAAAATAATTAATAAAAATTAACTTTACTGAGAAACTAGCACTAAAAATGTTTTCAAATCATTAGATAAAATATGAAAAACAAAATATGATTTATGAAAATCGATCAAATATATTCAAAATTATAGAACACATCAAAATTTATATACATACACACACAAACTAACACACACATTATTACAAACAAATGTTCATGAATTAATTATTACTTTCATATTCAATTTGCAATTAATTAATATTGAAAACTAAAAATGAAAAACTAATCTTAAATAGAAAGCAAACTGAAATGTATATGAATAAAATGTACATGAAAAGTGTTAATATAAACTAGTTTAATAAATATTTTTATAAAAAAATTATAATTTATCTTTTTAATAAATTTGTGCTGCTTAAAATTTTCTAATTTATTACATTTCTTAATGCAATAAATTAGAAAATTTTTAAATGAGTTAGATTGAATTTGGGTAAAATTTTATTCACTTCAGATAAATATATTTATTATAAGATATGACTAAACTTACTTTCTTCTATTTTCATGATGTATCTGGGTATCCATTGGCTGATTATACATTGGCTAATATATGAAAAAATACTTGTTAATTAAAAGTATTATAGTAATAAAATATTTTTAAAATTATAAAACAAAATCATATCAATCTGTATAATCAATTATTAAAACATAAATTATTACTATTGGATATACTCTATTTACTCATGTATATAATCTCATTTTGTCCTATTTTTTTATTCTTTAAAGTATGAAGATAGATTAAGTATTTTATAAATCTGAAAAACTATAAGCTTCAGTCATTGATGAATTTGAAGAATCTGAGGTCAAAAGTGTTTTAGAAAGGAAATTGTCACTCTTGGTAATTCATTGGGTTTGGAAATTGATGCAAAGATTATGGAAGAGTTAGGCTAGGATCATATAACATAGATAACAACAGAAGCATTTCAGGTATTACAGATACTGAGTGAGTATGATAAAAAGAAGGAACATGAAGTTATTCCTGTAGCAACATCAACAAATTAAAAAAATGTTTCTTAATTTGGAATATTGTAAAAGACAATGTAATTTTGAAATATTGTAAGAAACAATGTAGTCATTAAAACTACTGAACTAATGATCTGTAAATCTGAAGACCGGATATTAAATTATTACAAGAAAAAATACAACTGGATATTTTTTATATATATACCAGAGGATGTTACATTTTGCTGCCTCTTAATATCTAGAAGTAGAAAGAGGTAGCAAAATATAATATCTTTTTTACCATCTCCATCACCACAATTTAACCTATTCGCTGCCATTGCTGAAACTGAACATAAGGGGTTAATGGCAATGTCAGGCAGTTGACATCGTTTCCTGACATCAGACTGGAATGCTTGATCACAATTTTTAAAAATTATTTTGCGGTAATCTAAAAACCAATTTTTGAAATACAATTACTGTATATTTTAGATTATATTTATCGTCATCAAATACCAATTCATAAAATTTTTCCCTTTTTATTATTGTTATTTTTTTAATTTTAAAGTAGGTATTGGCATGCTAACTAAGAACTTTCTGCCAATTCCTTCTCAGGAAAACTTCTGTTCCACTAACTAAGCCCAATATTGTCTCTTATTGACAGAAAAAGTATATTCTGAAACAATAAGGGTAAAAAAATAAGATTAAAGCTGTTATTGTGGGAGGAGAGTCATCTTATACTTTAGAAGTTATTTCTTAAAAAACATAAAATATTATTGTAAAATGAAACAAAAAATTATTAAAATGTCAAGTAAATATACAACTTAATGTAAAAAATTACTTAAAAATGTTATCTAAAATAAATTTAAGCATTTTTTTAAGGAGAATATATATCTATAACTTTACTAAGAAAATTTGGACCATTCAATAAACTATAGCACTTAATAGCAGTTTTAACTTATAAACATGTTTTATTAATCGTAACATTTTTGGAACCATCTTCAGCCTGGAATACCCATTTTCAGAATACACCATTCTGAAGATGGTGTATTCCGAAAACGTTACAATTAATAAAATACATTTATAAGTCAAAACTTCTATTAAGTGCTATAGTTTACTGAACTTTGAAGTAATTTGATTGTAAGCAGAGTTACTTAAATAACTATAAAATTTGAACAACATTATGATTACTAAATAAACAATTTTATATCAAAATATGGATGGAAATACATCATTTATAGCTGTTTTATTCAGGAAGGATACAGTTATCAAACAGAAGTAATAATTTTAATGAATGCCTAAAAAAACACAAAAACAAATAGTATAAACTTTGGAATAATATATGCAATGAATACTTTCGTTAAATAATAAAAAATAATTGTGTAGATAAAAAGTAACATAGAAACTGTAAAAACAGCAAAAATTTCAGATATTTTCAACAAATTAGCAATATAAAAGAGAGATATAAAGTTTTATAAAATGTCTGAATATCAATTAGGCTTAATCACAGAAAACTGCTGGCCTTTCTGCAGGTGGATAGAGAGTGGCTAACAGCAAAAGGGTTAAGAAGCAGTTTTTCTAGTCAAAGTTAACTTATTGATTTTTTAAAAATATTTATAGGCTGCATTTATCATTCAAAATAAAATTTTTGCAATAATAAAAAAAAGTGACTACTACCATTTTTTATCTTTGTATTTATTTTTTTTATAATTATTTAACTTTGTTTTAATATATATTTATGTAATGCAATATTCTATATGAAATCAACATATATTTCCAAAAATCACCTTATACATGAGGAAATACTTTAAACATGTACCAAATATTTTAACTTCTGAAATCTGGTACATATTAACAAGAAATAGTGCACTATTGGATTTGCATTACAATATTTTTAATATATGATGGAGTCTCTGGAAGGAATTAATATCCTAAATGGGGGTTCACTAATTTTTCACAAAAATAAATTTTGTTTTTGATCAATTCAATCTAAAAATAAAATTTCGATTAGAATAAAATAATTTTCTATAACTGATTCTCATCCTATATTCTGAAGAATGAATTTACAATTCATCATGCTGAATAATATTTATGAAAAAATGTTATCATCATTTTAAACAAATTACAGTGAAAATATTATTTCCAAATGTTCCCATGATAACATATAGCTATGGAAAACATATAGCATAAAATTTCCATTGTTTAATAAATTTATATTTTTAAATGAATTTGATCAATTCCTAGTGAAATAAATCATCTATCATTATGTCCCACTCTCTTATTAAAATTAAATATATCAGAATAAAATCTTAGAAGATATTATGCTTTTAATTTCTGTCAGATAATTCTGAAAAATTCAGAAATACTGTATTTGAGAAAAGATTTGATATATTGTAAACCAATCTCTCACTATATTTAGTTTTTAAATAAAAAATGAATGCAAGTTCCATAAAAATATCAATACTTATCTATATTATTCTGTCAAAAAATTTAAAAAAAAAATCTTTTATAAAGGTGAGATTGGCTTATACATAAAAAAGAATAAAAATTAAAAAATATTTCAGATCAAGAGATTTGCCAGCTCAGATGCAATGGATCATCATCAAGCCTTTGCAGTGGCTTAATGATCCATTATATTTATTCCCCTAACAAAGATTATTATTTGCCTAATCTATTAAATATGTGAATATGTATAATTGTTCATAAATTAATATTTTTTATGAATTTATTTGTATTATGCATCAGATACTATACAAATAAGATTGAAACATTTATAAAGCAACTATGGTGCATTCTCTTCATGCCAGTAATATTCCTTTCAACAACTATATGATCTCCCATTTTTATTCTTAACAAGTATCTAGTTTCTCTATTTTAAATATTAAAAACCAGTAATACAACTCTACTAAATTACATACAAGTTCACCATAACATAACACTATAAGCAGTAAAGTTTAAAAAAGGTTAAATAATTTATTAAGGAACATTTTCAATCCTATAATGGATCCTCTTCAGCTTACATGAAATTGAATAGAATAGATGTAAAAATTTATTCTATTTGCTTTCATGTAAGCTGAAGAAGATCCATTATAGGATCGAAAACATTCCTTGATAAATTATTTAACCTTTTTTAAACTTTACTGCTTACACTGCTTTGTTATGGTGAACTTCTAGTATTAAAAATTTGCAGATGTGTATAAATGCTCATATTCATATATATAAAAAAATATTAATTTTTCAAGCATTTCACAAATTGCATCTAAAATATGTAGACTGATCTGTTTTTAATGAGTAAATATGGTGGCTGCTTTTCTCTTTTATCATCAGTTAATATTAAATGGAAATACAGATTGTTCTTGGTTTACGAGTTCCTGCTTAACCAGTTCCAAGTTTACAAGTTGTTCTCAAATATAAAGTATCAAAAAAATTGAAAATATGAACCTCAACTGTAATAAATAAATGCTAAAACGTTAATAAAAACATTTCAGATCACATATATAGCTGTACAATACAGTACAATTGGTTTTTAGCAAAAATTCTGTCATCCGATATAAAAACAGAAAAATCAAAATGGTGCGCAAAAAGTTAAAAATAACATGCTCTCTGGTTTTACTGGCATATTATGTGAATAAATTCCATTCCCAGTTTCTGCATGAGGCAAAATTTCATCTGTATAAAAGCTCATCTACTTATCTGTTAATAATGAAAAATAATTATTATTTTAGCATTTATATGATATAAATAATTTCAACATCATCATAATCTGTTTGATTTTAAAGGCTATCTTTTCATTTCTTTAGATATATAAATCATTAATTAACAATAAATTATTCATTTTGTTATATATATTACTCAATTTTTTGGTGGTCAAATTGCATTGTTGAGAAAGAAATTCCTGATTTTAACAATTATGTTTATAGGAAATTAATTCTTGGTTTACAAGACCTTACTTTATAAGCAATTTCCAGATCTTAATTAAATCATAAAGTTGAATTATTTGTATAGAAATTCCCAGTATTTATGATTAACAATTTAACAAATATTTCATGATAATTTTGTCCTAATTTTGGACATCATATATTTTCAGCAATTTTGGATGTTTGTTTGTTTGTGTTTAGCTTTTCAAATCTATAAAAAATAATGGCATTCAAAAATAGATTTATATTTTAAAAAATTGGCCCCCAAGTGAAGGTTGATGCAAACCTACTCTAAAGATATTAAAATTGAATTTCTGTATACAAAAATGATTTATTTTAGAAAATGGATCAATAGCAAAGCATCATCCCATTGTTTAAAGCTTTAACTAACTTAAGGCCAGATATATCTCACATTGGATATAAATATTCAAAGTTTTGCCAAACAACTAAGCACTGCCAAGAAACAGGCTAAATATCAAAACAATATATACATTTATTTCAGTTAACAAATACAGTAAAACCTCGATTTTATGGACTATAGGGGGCAAGACTAGTCCGTAAAATCGAAGTAAAATTTTTTCATAAACATTAATTAGCATTTTCAACATACCTGTACTAATTAATGTGACTTATGCCTAAAAACTGTATTATTTTACATAGAGTATTTTAAATTAAATTAAATTACCTACATACATGTATATTAAATTTAGGTAAGTTGTTAAAATAAAAATGACGCATTATGCAATAAATGAGTGCTTTATTTTACAAATGCTGGATGTAGCTATACTGTAGACAGTTTATACAAATATTGTATTATTATTATTTATTTTATTTTTTGGAATGGTGTAGCATAAAATCGAGGTTTTACTGTATATGAATTTTCCAAATTATGCTTGTAAATCAAATTCTTGATATGTGGAACAAAATTAGCATTAATTTAAAGTAGAAAAAATTATAATGTGTTCTTCAGGCCAATACTCATTTTTTATTCAAATATGCTAACATAACAATTAGTTAGATAAACAATAAATATAAGCATCAAGGGAACTTATTCAAATAAATCCAAATATACTAGCCAAAATCTAGCCTTTGAATTACAACGGAATAATTTAATGATTGGAAATAATTTGAACTAAAGTTAGTGCCCTCTCGTAATTATAATAATAATTAATTTTACTAAATCTATGAGTGTCTATATGTGGATCTGTCGGCTAGAGTCCGATGTAAAGGTATCATTGTCTATCTAAATTAATATAACTGTCTGAAGAATCAATCTGCTCGTTGGCCTCGGTGGTCTAGCGGTTAGGACGTTGGGACGTTAGCCCAAAGGTCCCCGGTTCGATCCCGGGCCGAGGCAGATTTTTTCTTCAGATAAAGTAATTAAAAATTCGATTCAATTATTAATTAATAGATGACACCACTCATAGATTTAGTAAAATTAATTATTATTATAATTACGAGATTCTAACTTTAGTTCAAATTATTTCCAATCATTAAATTATTCCGTTGTAATTCAAGGGCTAGATTTTGGCTAGTATATTTGTTTATTTAAACAATAAATAAGTTACTTCAGTGATTAGCAGTAATTACCATAACACAACTTAAAAAAGCAATTTTCTTGATAAAAGTTTGAAATAAATGGATTAGTTGATTGCATGAATATATGCCAGACTTTATCTAGAAAACTGAGATCCCTTATCTCCAGATTTATTTTCAGAATCTAAGCTCAATCAGTCAAGCCTATCTACTGTCCAATTCTATGAGTGGTGACAACCTACGATAGGATTTGAAATGGCTGACACTTAATACCTCTGACTAGAAAGCATCATAAAAAATTAGGAAGAAATGAAAAATTGTTATAAAAGTGATATTTATATTACAGTTATTTAATATCATCATAAATTATTATGATTTTTAATTTATGAAAATTAAAAATCAATGATATAATATGATATTGAATGTTTTATCATGCATAATATAAATGCAATATGAAAACAAACAAAAACTTTTCAACTTGTAACATATATCAAAAATTTGATATCAGGGTTTATAAGATGCTTATCAGTCAGCATTTGGATATTCAGATTTAAATTATCTAATAATACTTATCTAATTATAATTATTTATCAGTGGAATCCGATGTCTATGACCAAAAAGAAACTCTAAATTAATATTATATGAAGAGTCAATCTGCTACATAGCCTTATTGGTCTAGCAGTTATGATGTTGGGACTGTCACCCAAAGATCCCCAGTTTGACTCCAAACTGAGGCAGATTTTTCTTCAGATAAATTAGTTAATAAAAGTAATTTCATAACAAACTCAATACTGCTTATTATCTTCTAAATAAAGTCTTATAAGTTAGTCACTGCTAATTGTGCTTTTATGTTATAGGACTTTATTTAGTTAATAAATGCTAATTATTAATTCATAGATGGTGCCACTCTTTAATTTAATCGTTAATATATTTATTAACCATGAGATGGTATTAAAATTAGTTTAAGTTATTTCAAATTATTAAAATTTATGTTAAAATTATTGAGAGATTAAAATTTGGCAAATATTAAGTTCAATTGGAATAATTCTCTCGAAGTTTGGTAAAAAATAGTTTAAATCATAATATAATTTAGTTAAATAAAATACAGGCAGTCTCTGAGTTACATAGGTGGATCATTTTGTGAAATTATGTAAATCAAATCACATGTATGTCAGAACATATATAGTATTAGTGTGTCACTATGATGTAACACTAAAAATAGCTATATTAAAAAATAAACATATAAGTTACATGGTAAAGCAGGCATTTACAATCTTGGAGGATCCAGATTCAATTCAGAGTCCATACCTCCAATTTTTCTGAAGGGCTCCAGTTTCAGGTCCAGTTGGTTTCCTAAAAATAATCTTATATAATTTTGGATCTATACATGTCAGATCTACATAAGTCAAGGATTGCCTGTATTTTTAATAAAATTATCAATATTAATATGATGATAACAAGTGGTATTCCAAAAATCAAATTACATGAAATATTAATTACTATATTAAGGTTAATTAATTTTAAATTTAAATAATATTTTTATATATAATATTAATGATGAGGAAAAAACAGAGTAAACTTACTAGATCAACTTTTGGTCCTAATTTTTCTAATAAGGCATGTGCTTGTTGAGCTTTTTTCTGTAATAAAATAGGAAAAACTATTCATATTAAGAAAATTATTTCATTTAATATTCATATATAATTATAAAAAAAACTAACTCTATTTTCAGAATAGATTATTTGGGCTATGCTCATTTGCTTTGGCTCACTTGTTGATATTTCTTGGATAACTTGTTTAGTATCAGGTGGTTTATTTGCTTCTGCTTCTAATTCTTGCTGAAATTAGAAGTCACATATATTCAATAAAAATTTTACATTCATAACTGATTTATAAATATATATTAAAGATTTAATTTTTCAAGATAAGTTCTCAATATATCTTGAAAAATTAAACTAGATATGATATTTTATTACAACAAAATAAAAAAATTCAATACAATAAATTTATAAAAATTCTCACAAAACTTCAAATTCTTATGATATATTCTACTTTTTACAAATAAAAACATGTTTATTATGAATCTTCAAACATTTTTGATCCATAGTACATTCAGATACATCCATCTACTAACATCCATCATCAATGAAACATTCTCAATTTCAAAAAAAATAAAAACAACACTTGTGTATCTTGGAATATATTATTACATGGATTCTTTTTAAAATAAATTTTAAAATAGATATAAATGACAATATATAAATCAATAAAATAAAAGCAATTTTAATTATGTTAAATAATAGATTGATATTATAAGCTATTTTATTTTTCTTCTTATTTTCATCCAAGACTACTTTCCAAGGATTTGAGAAGGAATTACAATCACATACATTAATTGGTTGGCTTTCTTATAAATATTCTATATAAATAAATCATTTTTCATACGCTTGATAAATCATTTTTCATACACTTGTTCTATTTTCTTTCCTAAGTATCCTAGATTTATCACATTTTATATCCACAATTATTGTATATTTCTTCAACTAGCTTCATAGAGAATTTATTTAAATTACAAATATTCTTTTATACTCAGTTCAAGATGTCTCAGTACAACCTATATAACAATTTTGAATGTTGATACTTTTCTCAATGGCTATATTTGTCAATCAATGGTATCTTATACAGATATTCCTTAACTTATGACCATTTGTAGTTACAACTAGAGTTGCCACCTCAGACCTAGGTCTCACCTGAAGACGACAACAAAAAAAAAAAAAAAAAACATTGCCACCTCAGACCTAGGTCTCACCTGAAGACGACAAAAAAAAAAAAAAAACACATTCCAAAATTCCTACAAATTAAATACAATTCTAATGATTGCAGAGTAGTTACTTACTATCCACATTATATACATATTAATAAAAATACCTTTACATTTTATGTATAAAATAACAGATAAACAAGAAGAAAAATAAGTAATCTATATCAATTAGCATATAATAAATAATTTGTTTATTTATGCAGACTTTTCCATGTATATTTCTTATCTGACATCATAGCCTTACAAAATCAGCTTTTTTTAATTTTTTTATGAATTCATAAAATTTTTGATAGCTCATGTCGAAATTAAGTTTTGTGCGTAATTCTGCCTTTACCAGTTTAATCCGCATCTTGTTATGGTTGTTGGTCCAATATTTCCTATTATTGGAAAAATTCTTTCAACATATGCATTACTTATAGCCTATAAGTTAGACCTCTCCTGACTGACCAGACATAAGAGCCATACGCAAGCACGGTCAACACAAAGAGTAGGGACAACTATATAGCACACAGCCAGTACTGTGCTTGTGCCAGTTGTGAACGTGGATCACTAACCGAGCTAACTCTTCCAAACACGAGATACATGCCACAGACCTTTTTAGTCTTTTACATGCTTTGCATACAAGTTCTGAATTTCTAATATACAATATTATTTATTTTTATAATTACGCAGGGGAATTTACTACACAACCCAGAGAAATAATACTTAAACCCAGTGTCCAGATACAACTCGCTGAACCCAGACTGTATGTCACTCAGGTGTTAAATTCTGATGAAATTCACAAAAATTACATTGTAGTTAAATTTTTAGTAGATTATGAATTAATTATATTTATAAAAAAAATAAAAGATCTTAAAACAAGCCAAAATAAACTAATTTCTGAATAACAACAAAGCAACTACTACCAATGAATACAATAGAACATAATATTTAGATAAAAACATTTTTTATATATAGATTAAATTTATAAAAGTGATTAAACATGTTGTTTTTATGAACTTATGAGTAATTGCTGTAAAAATTTAATACAAATTACAGATACAGGAGATCCACAACATACAATGATCCATACTTACAATAGTAATTATTTATAATAAAATCTGTATTTATAATGGCCATCATCAATGATTTTATCATAATGATGGCTAAGCTGTTGGCAGGATAGAAGCATACTGTATTTCCATCATGTAATATTCATAGTTAATTTCAAATCTCATACCTCCAGAATTTCTAGGTAACCAGGCTTGAGCCATTTAACCTAATCCTAAATGCATGGAAGCATGGAATTGGATTCCATGTTTCTGAAAAATTTTGATGAATCCAGTCTAGGCATCAATTCACCTATCATAAAATCCTATTATCTGTACCATGGATGTGGCAGTTTATAGTTGGGTCTGAAATGAATACAGTTTGTAATAGTCAGCCAATGAATGGAAAATGGCATTAAAAAATAAATGTTTATATATTATTTGCTAGAAGCTTTGTCAGATTAGTTTAAATTAAGACAGCAGAGAATGAATACTTTTGGTAGTGGCCAATTTTAGAGCCTCTCACAGACTGTCCCACATATATGGATAGATCAACCATAAAGTTGAAGGATGATGTTCAAATCTGGCCAAGCCTGGAATGTTCCTGAAAAATAATACAGTCAATTCTGTTTAATTGGAACATGTTGGGACTAATCCATTTTGGCCCAATTAAGCAGCTACCCCAATTAAATGAACTAATAATAAATTCTAAAATAAAATATGTAATACATAGGTAAATTAGTAGGCAAAAAAATAATAATTAGGTACCTAATTTAATGCTTTATTAAATCAAAATATAGAAAATGTGCTGCTGATATTCATGCCTTGTCTGCTAACTATAGAAAACCAATAACCCTTTGCAGTCCACAGTCAATATGTTCTTGACAGGCCGTTGACCTGCTACAACTCCGTTGTCAATAACATCTTGACAGGGCCTGATTCCCTTATTTTTACTTATATTAAGAAATAATTTTCATAATATCAATTTTTGTCATGCCGATCATTTTTTGCCATAGTAACCAAAATTTTGCTAAAATGTGGATTTTTAAATAAATTTTTAATTATTTTTTTTATTCGCTTTTTAATCGGAATTGTTTAATACACACAGCCCTTGATTTACACGGTAGATAAGTTCCTGGAAAAATCATGCAAACCGAAACCATGTAAAACGAGACGCAGAATTCATACAAAATAGAAGGATATGTTCAATTAAACTGTAAACCATGTAAATCAATCTAAAGAAGATAATGAAAAGTCGAGGATATGTTCTTTATAACTGTGTAAAATGAAATAAGGATTAAAGGAAAAAAAAGGGATTGGTTCATTAATTTTTAGAGACAATTTAATGCTTATACTTTTTCAATTTATTTTTGAAAATGAAAACAATCATCAATTAATACTGAATACGCGTGCAAATTGAGGGCTAGATGTACAAGTGCCATCTTTGGACTGCCAAAAATTCAAGAACCACTCCTCCAACTCCTTATCACTGAGTTGTTGTATCATGTTCTACATCTCCTCCTTAGTTTATATTTATTTTATTTTTTAGATACCTTCATCCAATAAATTATAATTTAGGAAACCCTTTCGACAAATCGCTGTTCACACCAACCCCCGCTCAAGCCAGACATAGTGTGGGGGTAACTTCGCCTGGACGCCACCAGACTCTAGGAGCCATTTAGTCAGTCCCTGCCACTATGGACGTATCGGCCCGGCTGCAAAACAGATACAGGCATAGTGACAGTCGGTAAGCCCTCTTACCATGACAAGGCGGGCCCCACGTGAGAGGGGGCTGCTAAGAGCGAGGGATCTTGGAGGCCATCTTTAGAAGTGACGCGGTTGGGGAAGAAGTTCTCAATCAGTTCCATGGAAACGTTGGATTTATGGCACGTTGCTGAATCTTTTTGAAAGTAACCCTGTGTAAATTCCACATCATCCAACTGTTGCAACAACTCATCAAAAATATGGCAGTATAACCTGCTGTTCACGGTCGTGTTGAAGAAGATCGGTTCAACGACTGGTCATATACTATCATCCGCACAACATTCAATGCAGCACAGCCCAAGGATTATTATGTCGTAATTATGAGCAGTTATATGCATCATCTGCAGAATTATTACCAAATTCATCGGGCCGGATCTATAAGAATCACTCTGTACTCTTGAAATACATTGTTAATGAAAATGTTCCATTACTACTGGCATTCTAAATCTTTCAATTAAAATAAAATTATAAAAGCAAGCATTCTCTGATGGCACGGTATCAAAATTCTAGCCGGAAAATATATTAAAATTGTTAAGCGGCAGTTTTAATTAAATTTCTTACTAGAATATCAACATTAGTATATTTACTTATCAAGAAAGATACTTGCTATATTAAGCTAATATTAAAGATTGCATGAAATGAAAAGAAGAAATAAATGCTATGGTTAGAAGAACAGTTCCATGTGCCAAATAATTAAAAAATAAATTGTTGCCATAGTGTATCGCAGCAATCTCAAACTCGAGATCCGCAGGCTAAGTGGGGCCCAACATTTTTTTTTGTAGCCCATTTATAATCATGATCGCTCCGGAAATATGTTATCGCTTAGTGATTATGTCATTATTTTTGAATATCTATCAATATGATTTCTGATAGACATCTTGAGTCCTGTCATAGAATGCGAATAACTACTACTTGGATTCTGCTACTCCTAACTTGTCATATAGCCTCATTCCTTATTACTACAACAGCTTTTTCCCAGGCACCCACAATAAAGACGTTAAATATAAGCAGGACCGGTTCTTGAGCATTTAGCGCCCCCCAGAGAAAATTTTTATTGCGCCCTCTCAAGTCATCAGTTTTAATGATGAGCGTCAAAATTGACGACTGAAATATGACGGTGAGCCGCCCAGTCAGCTCACCATTTAAATTATGCATAAAAAATATTTAATAATTGTGTCTTACGCTATAATAATAATAATAATAATAACAACAAAACAAAATGCGCCAGCGGCCTTTGGCACTCCGCTCGATTGTATGTTGAACCGGCCCTGAATATAAGAATCACGTTGTTATAAGCGAAAGATTCGAATCAAAATGCTTATAAAATCCTATGATATTATGCGGAACTAACAAAATCGTTTTGTTTTATTAATTTTATGTAAAACCTATAATTAATGATAATCGTTAAAATAAAAATTATTTCTAACAGTTTTTAATTTTCGTTACAGTTAATTATGGAATTAGGAAAAACAAATGCATCGATTTGTATAATGCCGGCTTCAAGAAAGTGGAGACTGATAAAGAATGCATGATGTTCTGTGCGCAAACTCCCGACTGCAGATCAGCGGATTATATTCCAGCAAATAAAGAATGCTGGCTGAATGCCGTAGACGAAAGCACTAGAGCACTGAACGATAACTGCACTGGAACTTGGTTTTTAGCTTTTGACTGTGTCTGCCCTCAAAACGACTGATTCGCCAGTTTCCCATGTAAAAAATAAAAATCAGAGTACTGTATTGTAAAAAAGTTATTCTTTTTTTAACACACAAACAAAAATTCTGATTTCTTAATTAAAAATGTGGTATAAAGAGTCGACATTTAGTTCTATAAAATTTCGAATTCCTCTCATTCCTCTATTTAAATAAATAATCAAAAATGTTTTGCGTTACTTTCGAGTAAATATTCTACGAACTTTTTATTTGACAATGTTTTTGTTGTTTGTACATCAATATAATCAACAAAAAACATTGTTTTTATTTGACAATGGTTTTTCATTCATTAATTATTCTAGGTTATATTCTTATTATGTTCATAAATGCTGTCTCTGAGAAATAAAATTAAGTTATTGATTTCACTGATTGGTAGAAAAAAATTCAAGAAAAAATTATATTGGATCTGTAGAATATTTTAGACACACGAGATAAATATAAGAGAAAACCTCTTATGTTGAATGAAATTACAGCACTATTAATTATGAAAGACAATATTTTTACCAATAAAAATTAAAAATTTTTAAGATAAATGCTGGTCGTTTGTAGAATATTTTAGACACACGAGATAAATATAAGAGAAAACCTCCTATGTTGAATGAAATTACAGCACTATTAAATATGAAAGACAATATTTTTACCAATAAAAATTAAAAATTTTTAAGATAAATGCTGGTCCAATATTAATAAGCGCTAATGTATTTTTTGCGTTTTTACGCCCTTTCCAATCAGGGAAATTACTAAGGGGCAGGGGCAGTTCCAACCACGGGCTGCAGCCACATCCCTGGAGGGAGCCGGATGATGTACAGGGATCACCGGTCGGGCCCAAACCCTGAAAAAACTTTTCAGGCGATACCAGATCCGGAACGTGAACCTGGGTCTGTCTTCCTGCTTGGCATGCCAACGCGTTACCACTCCAGCCGCCAGCGCTAATGTTTAATCCTGGATTCCATATCACCAGAGTCTACTGCAGAAACAGACACCCAAATGTGATGGCATTTCCTGTTTGTAACGTACTGCTTGACAAATTGTGAGCAGAAAAGTAGAACAGACAAAATTTCAACTTTTAAGTTTCTGCAGCGCTTGCTGTTGTACTTTTATCCAATCATGTGTCTCGCTTGGAGTGACGTTTTTTTATGTCATGATCTTAAAAATCAAAACGGCGGAAACAATAGATAAGCTGATCAACTTACTCGATATAATATTTTTAGTCTCGATAGCGAAGCTTTCGAATTAATATTAAAAAATTATTTTTAAGGTGATTTACATTTCATAATGTAAAAAGAAACAATCGATCTGAATTAAAGATTTATTACATATTTTTCAAAATATTAAATATAAAATTTGGACTATAAACATTTTTTTTTTTTGTCAACAGCTCAGGTTAGTATGGTTAAGCCGCCATATCCTCATGGGATATTTTTTATCTGGCGGCGGCCACATGTAGACCCCATCACAGACTGGCCAACACTCATGATGGGGTCAACCAGATGATTGAAGGAAGGGGTTCAACAGGCTGAGCCCGGATCCCTCCTGAAAAACTGAGATGTGGGACCCGGATTTGAACCCGATCCACGGTGATAAGCCACAACTTTACCACACTGCCATCCGGTCGACTTTTGTCAACAGATGACGCCACACTCCATTCTGGGAGAATACTATGTGGCGGGGCGAATCAAGCCCTTCCATAGTCTGCCCACTCCTGCGGAAAGGTCAGCCGGATTGGTAGTAGACGGGGATCGACGGATCCGATAATAAACATTTTCAAGGAGTGGGATCCGAGAATGGAACCCGGGCCCTCCAGAGTGGAAAGTCGAAAATTTCAACGTGGCCAATCCGGCCGACTAACTGTAAAGCTTGGATTCCACATCACCAGAAACAGCAAACAGGCAACAGAAACAAAACAACTTGCTGTTGTCTGTCTTCTGCTCTACCTTGTTTCCACTACAGCAGAAATTCGGAACAATTTTGTAAAGTCCCTAGATATATAGAGTAGCTCATTCCGTCGCCATTTTATATCCTCTGCCGATCGATAATTACGTGTAACTTTGTGAAAAGTAAACCATAATACTATATTTCTTTTTCTAATTATGTATTTACAAATTAGAAAAGAAATATAGTATTATAGTTTACTTTTCACAAAGTTGCCTGTGATTATCGATCGGCAGAGGATGTAAAATGGCAGCGGAATGCGCTACTCTGTACATCTAGGAACTCTACAGTTTTGTATATTGCAGCGGCCTCTCGCGATGTTTAAAAAAATCAAACAAAAATGGACGACGACACAATGATTTTAACACATTTATTGTCTTTGGCAAAAATCTCCTTATTAATGTTGAAATTAAAACAAAGACGAAAAATCGTCATAGATTTTTGTCAAGAAATATCTTTCAAAATAGAGAGAAATACGGTTTCCATACTCGATTAAGAATAGGAAATTCGTATAATAAAATATATGTGATATTTTCATTCTTATTTTCTGAAGCAGTCGTTATCGAATAATATATAGATCAAATAATTAATCTTAATTAAAAATAATCCTCAGCTTTCCTCTTTTCGTAAAAATTTAAAAAAACAAATTATAGAATAAATTAAAGGCTAAGTTGTAGCTAGATCAAGAAAAATTAGTGTATTGATTAACAGACTGAAGTTGCAATAGAGTAAACATTCAGCATGTAAAACTATATACAGAAAAATGATCTGAATACAGTGACAGCTCGTGACTTGAAATCGTGAGGCGCTGCAACTTACAAAATATGCATACATACTGTAAATACAGTGTATCCATATTTAGATAAAATAAAAATTATGGTAAAAATAAAAAAAAATTAAAAATGAAAAAATACTGTTTATCGTCAATAACATTATACAGTTTAGTATAATTCAAAATATTCTCTTTAATTGTAACGTCAATATATACTGGCGCAACCTGCTGTAATAAATACTGGTACTGGTACGCCAGTATAAATACTTATACTGGCGTAATAAATACTGGCGCAACCTGCGTATAAACAACAGTGGAACTGCGCGACGGACAGTGTCGCGTTAGCTAATAGCTCGTATCCCCGCATGTTACCATGACGTACATATGCTTGAGCGAACATGCCTAGTAGTAATACGGCACTGTGGGGTAAACATAGTGCCGTATTGCTACTTGCGCATGCTCGGCATTGCGCGAGTAGCAATACGAAAGCACGCTACCGATAGCGTGCTTTCGCACCCAGGTGCGCTACCGTGCTTTCGTATTGCTACCGGTAGCGTGCTTTCGCGCATGCGCGAGTAGCAATACGAAGGACGCTAGCGTTCTTCGTTCTCCTACGTGATTGAGTGCTACAAGGAAGATTTTTATTATCTTTTATATAAAATAAAAGGATTGTTGATGATAAAATTAAATATTACAAGCAAATACAAATAAATTAATAAATATATTTATATATCGAGAAAAATTAGGGCTGCTACAGTTCCGCATTGCTTATGTACGAACCGGCTCTGTCTGAATATACTGTATACTTATATAGGAAATAAAATTTTAATTCGCAGATAATTTATAAATTAAGTAAACATCAGACACGGATCCAAAAATTAAGAGATAAGCTTTATAGACGTTTCTTTCAACTTCATGTTAAATTTTTCCAGCAAAATGCACAATTTATTTGTTAGAATTTGAGATAGGGCGCCAATTATCAGAAATGTATTAGAAATTCTAACAAATATTATAAAATTATGAAAATTTTATATTTTGCGGTAACCTTGTGAGAAAGCCGCGACGCACTCTTTGGGAACCACTGTGTTAAGATTCCACAAGTTAAAATTTACTTCAAATAAATTAAGCGCTATTTCATTTAAAATAGCATTTATTTAAGCTAATCTTAATTTGTGATTTATAAAATTTGCATTTGAATACGTTGTTAAATTTTTATCGTTGTTACGGTAATGGGTGTGCAAATCTCGCTGAATTATTGTGCAAAAGACACAAGTACAACAGCAATCATCTAATTGATCGATTGCTCCCTTGGTTGCCTGATAGCCCGTAAACGTATATAGATTTATCTGCTTAATCAACTAGATGTGGTTCATTATTTTGACATCCAGCCAATGTGTAAAATCATATCTGCAGGATGATCGCGTGGTAAAAAGCGATGGCGCATCATCTGGAAGTTTGCTTCGAACCTGGATCCCACAGATTCAGATTTTCCCAGAAATAGTCTGAGTTTGGCGCAATTCTCCATCTGATGGCTGCCTCATAATCAAAGTGAGCAACTAATGATGAAGGTATTATATTAAACTTTTAAAAAAAATCACTGATTTCATTTATCTAATTTTTTTGGAAGAGCTTCGCCAATTGATTCTTCCCAATGGCTCTATCACGAATCTGAACAGCCCGTTTCTTAATGACTTCCAGTTGGAAAGCGGCATAAAAATAAAAATGGATTACAGAACGGATACTGAGAATGAAAATTTTGGGAACACTATTTACATTTTCAGAAAAAGCATATCCCGATTAAAATTCCAACAATATTCTTCCACTTAATAGAAAGAATCATTGCCTGTTTACATGAATTTGCATAATAATGATTAGCAGTCACACAAGACGAACAATCTCTTCCCCCTCTATTAATTGTGTATCCTAATTTTCTTGTTTTTATTTTGCGACGACTCCCTGTAAGAAAGTAAAATTTTATATATTTCTGATGATAAAGTAAAAATCTAAAGTATTATTACTAACTTGGTAATGTCTTCCAATTCTTCTATAGTATCTGGTACCGGTTTATTGTGAGTCTCTGGTAAGAGTAGAACTAAAGCACCACTAGTTATAGAAATCACGCCATATATGATGAAAGGAATGCTATCATACGTTGCTTTACCCTGAAATAAATAAATAAAAAGTACCGTTTCACAAGCATAAAGTTGTCAACTCTATTATGAAATAAATATTACCAATTCTTTAACAAAAGGTGATAAAATAGAACCAATTCGACCAATAGTAGAACAAGTACCAATTCCTACGTTTCTAACCACTGTAGGGAATATTTCCGCAGAATACACGTAGATTATAGCGAAAGAAGCAGCAATGCAGAATTTTCCTATCATCGACAAGGTTATTGTTAACCAAAAAAGATCTGAAAAAAATTTCTTTTATATAATGATGAAAAATATTAATGAAAACATTATATTGTCAGTTTTTCCTTACGCTCTGGTATTGGAATTGTGAGAATACAAGCCAGTCCTCCGATAATCATGGTTACTATCAAAGGTCGTTTGCTACCAACATACATAAGGATGAAGATAGATAGGATATAGGCAGGAAATTCCACCGCTCCCGATATAAAGAAGGTAATAAATATATTTCCTCCACCCAAGCTGTTTGTATTCAAAGATAGAGCGTAATAAACGAATGCGTTCACACACCTGAAAAGTCAAGAATAATTAATATTAACATTATATTTCTTATTTTTTTATTTACACGCCACACTTGCCAGTTAAAACAAAGATTCAAAGTCTTCTTTCTCATATTTGGGTACTTCAACAGATCTAACAAAGTATAACTCTTTGTGTTTTCCTTCTGTTCCTGTTTTATAATCAGAATTTCTATATAGTAAAATCATTAGTTATATATTGCATAAACTGATTCAATATAGTGTACTCACTTTTTCCGTTACTTTGCAAAATGTTTTGATTTCTGAACTGATATTGTCAATACTTTTCCCATTTTTCAAAGCGGCTTTTATCAGGATCTCTTCGCATTCTTCCACTCTGCCCTGAGATAACAGCCATCGAGGAGATTCCGGAATCCACCTGACAAAAGATTATAAGTACCACGCAATTTAGAAACGAAACAATTTAAAAAAATACTCATCACCAGCAAGCGCCTAGCAAAATGACGGGGATGCTCAACGCTAGTTGAAGATAAAAGGAATCTTTAATCAGCCAGGCCAAGCAAGACAGCAAGATGTAAGCAGTGGCCCATCCGAATTCGATGGCGATACCGAAGATGGCTCTATATTCGGGTCCTACTATCTCCATCACTGCAAAGAGGATAGATGTAACAAAAAATAGAAAGAAAGAAAAGTATGAGTAATATTACTTACGAATGACGAAAGCGGAAGTGAAGAGACCAGAAACACCCATAGCCACGAAGAATCTACAAGTGGCATACATGAGGAAGGAAACAGAGAAAGCGCAGACCAGACCTGCTACGAAACTGAGGGCGATGCAGAAGAGCATGACGGGTCGTCTTCCCAACCTGAAAGAATGATTTATTTGATAAACTTGCTGGGTTAGTATTTTGTCGAATGGAAGGCAATCCTGAACTCCAGATGGGAGTCTGGAGTTCACATAATATAGTAATAATAACTACAGTTATGCGGTTATTATTACTATATTATATATACTAGATGACAGACCGACTACTGTTTGGATAATATTTAAACGCAATTAATTTGTATAAATAATAACCCAAATATATCATGTTGTAAAAGCTATACGAGCAAATGTTACCTAAAATTCGATAAAAATTTATTATTTTTATTTTATAATTTTATTATTATTTATATTATTGACAATAGATGGTGCTGAGTGTTAGGCATGCAGGTAAGTTATAAATTACTTCTGTATTGCTTATCAATTAGCTCTACTTATTAGCAATAATGCGAGATAAAGTTTAATAAAATTCAAATATAATCCTGTAAGATTAAATGATGTGGAGTCATATAACTTTTAATGGCAGAATATCCAGTTTCATAAAAACCTACTAATCCTATTAATTAAAAAGTTATTAGTTGGGATGGATGGTTATATAGCGTGATGGTGATCTTAAAAATCATCTTTTCCTTCGGAAAGTTGTCAAAAAATGAAAATAAGATAAACTAGCCGAGAAATAAGACTTTTACAACATAAACTTACTTGTCGGCAAGTTGTCCAAAGATGATTTCGGCTACCATAAAACCTGTCATGTATATCGATTGGCTGAGCGATACGTACCATTCTTTCTTGCATACTAAATCCCACTGAAAAAAAAAACATTAGTTTAAGTTAATTTTATTCATGCTACCAAATCAGAGGGTCGGCCGGATGGCCGCTTGGTAAAGTTGTGGCTTACCACCCTGGAGGATCCGGGTTCATAATCCACGTTCCATTATCTCCAGTTTTTCAGGAGGGGTACAGACCCGGCCAGTTGAACCCCATCCTTCAACCATCCAGTTGACCCCATCATGGGTGTTGGCCGATCTGTGATGGGTTCTATAAGTGATCGCCGCTAGATAAAAATATCCCATGGTTCTATAAGTGTAGCGTAGCCAGATACAGTATATCCTATGAGGATATGGCGGCTTTTTTGTGAACAGAAGACGCCATACTCCATTCTGGTAGAATACTATGTGAAGGACGAAACAAGCCCTTCCACAGACTGCGGAGGGGTCAGCCGGATTGTGGAGGAAGGGGATCGATGGGCCAGGCCCAGACCTCATGATAAATAATTTGAAGGAGTGGAATGGAATCCCTCCAGAATGGAAAGCCGTAGCGTTTCCACGTGGCCAATTCATTGCTTACAAATGCTTTATCAATCTATAACTAGTGTTTTCTTGCGTTTAGGTTAAACCTGTTTGAACACACCCAAAGAGTATGTTGGCTTATCACTTTTGCCAGAGTGTTGAATGGAATTTTTTCAAATTTATCTCTCTTATAAAAAGAAATTATAATGCAAATTCAAACGTTTCTGCTATAAGAAAGTTTTATTATTCTTTCTTAATATTTTCAATCAAACGTCGTCATAAAATTTCAAATTTCAAATAAAATTTCAAATAAATTTCTTAATATGCTCAAAAAAAGTTTATTTTAACATGACGGAGAGAAAATATTTCTAAATAAACATAGAAAAATTTTTAGAATTGAATATTTTACAATAATTTAATCAGTAAATAGTGCCATGTGCGAACTCTTTATATTTTGGAAAGTACAGTCGGACCCCGTTAACACGTGGTCATTAACACGCGAGTCTGATTAATACGCGGTTTTACCATGGCTACCTTGATAAGCAATCATTTGTGATATCACATCTTCGTCATTAAATCTCGTGATCCGTGAGATTAGCTGCACGTTCAGCCATTTTGTATTGGTCAAATCACAGAAAATTCATATCAATGTTGGAACACTTATATTATCACTCAATTTATTAATACTGTAACTTGCGGTTCATTTAACCCGCGATTTAGTAACCATGGACCCCGATTTACCGGGTGTTAACGGTGTCAGACTGTATTTCCTAATGAAAAATAATTCAATTTATAAAATGTGTTAAATTTTAAAAATTAACTTTTCAATGTTTTTTTATATTAGATACAGTCATATCTCACTTTATGTTGTTCATTCGTTCCAAGACTCGTGACTAAAGCCGAATAAACTCTTTAAAATACGACATAGATTCCTATAAATAACCACGCAACGTCGCTAATAACATTTTTAAGCTTCTAAATAATTCTACAAGTTTCAGTAACCAGCTCATACCCCGATTGGACGAATGGAATATTCTTGTACGCAGCGTAGAAAGTTGAACAAGAGTAAACTTCGGCGTAAAACGCAGAGTTTAGCCATATAGCGAAAGGCGCATCAGCATCGATACACTGACGTAATTACATCGTGTTTTACGCTTGTGAGACCCAGCCTTTAGTAAATTTTTATTTTTTCCTATTAACAAAAAAACGACTTAAGTCGAGGTATGACTGTATTATGATATAAAAAGATCCATACTTAAAATTCAATTATTGCAATCAACCTACGGGAACATTATAAATTTTGATATGAAGAATACTTATAGACTGTTTTATCACGAAAGTTATTCACCTGATTTATAATAGTAGAGGTAAAGACAGATGTGTCATATTCCCATTTGTTGCATTCTTTCGTTTTGTTTCTGTACTGATTAGCATATACAAGACAAGAACTATGTTTGTAGTTGCCATTTATCACTTCCAAAGGAATGCTGGTATTCTTCCACACTTCCACACTGATATTAAGATTAGGAGATCTGGCGCACCAGTGATCCACTTCGGGAGCGAAAAAACTGACTGCCATATTTTGCCACGAATTGGGAAAAGCGGCGAAGAATATCAAGATGAAGATGTCTCTCTGCCAACGTCCATATCCTCCTACCAGATCGACCAGATCTGGTGATCTCTTTGTTTTGTCCATAACTGTGTAGTACTAGAATTGAAAAAAATAAATAAATATATTCGTCACAAATAAAAATATACGCTTAAATTCTTTTTTATGTATTAAAATAAAGAGAAATCAAAACATTAAACCGAAAATATACTAGAATTAGTATATAAGTCTATTTATGACAAAGAAAAATGAGCCATATCTCTTCAAGCGACACAAATATTTATAGAAGCATGATCGCTGTATCTTTTTTCTCAACAAATGATACCATTTTTCAATCTTTTGATTATTAAATGGCGAACTGAGGTCCTGCCATGGTCCGCTTACATCAAAGGATGGTATTCTGTTCAGAATGGCAATCGATAGACTATCAAATACTCTCTAAGGGATGGGACCTCATAGGCGGATTCAGAAAAAAAAGACAGGAGAAGCACCGTAATACAAATATTTATATTGTTAATAATTTAAATGATTACTGTATATGTATTTCTTTTCTTTTTCTCCAAACGATGAGGGCACATTCCCCAGTGCCTTCCTTTGAATCTGCGCGAGATATTCCAGAATGAAAAGCAATACTGTTTCTAGATAGTCAATCCGACTAACAACACAAAAAGTAGGAATAAATGAAAATATCCTATTGAATTTCGACCGCCATATTAGTTTCGGAAAAATGTCATCAGATTCCTATTCTGTAACTCCCCAAACCCTTATATACTGATGTCGGCCGGATAGCCACGTGGTAAAGCTGTGGCATATCATCCTGGAGGATCCCACAACTCCAGTTTTTCAGGACAGGTTCGGGTCCTTCGACCATCCGGTTGACCCCATCATGGGTGTTAGTAAGCCTTACTCTACACGTGGCCGCCACCAGATAAAGTGTATCCCTTGCGCGATATGGCAGCTTAACAACACTAACCTAACTTAACTATTAAAGTTTAGCATGGTCTTTTGTTAGCTAAATATTTCTGATGAATGTAAGTCTTTCCTGTTAATCATTGTCTTAAACTAAACTATAAAAGTAATAAACTGTTCTAGACGCATTTGCCTGATAATTATTTCTACATAAGGATGGATGAAATATACAGTATTTTCATACCAATTAATGAAGGCCAAATTAAATTTTCATTTTGTATTGCCACATCCTTTCCTCATTCATTTGAATGAACGTTTAGGATGGATGAAATATATTTTCATACCAATTAATGAAGACCAAATTAAATTTTCATTTTGTATTGCCACATCCTTTCCTCATTCATTTGAATGAACGTTCTGCAAAATTTCCCTAATAGAATATTAAAAATTCCCACCAACTGTAAATCCAATTTAACATACTCATCCATCACATCTGATTTACTTAAAATTCGTGCGCTTAATAAATATATTTTATTAGTGGAAGAGTTGGGTTCGGCTTTATGCAGGACACAAGTGAAACATTAATCAGGGATGTAAGTACACGCGATTCTAATTTTAGTTTGCGTTAAAAAAACTAATACGAATAAAAAACAATCTGAAATGGAATTTTAGAGAAATGGAAGAAATTCAATTTACAATAGACATGTCAGTCTGTTTTCATTTTCACGCGCGAATAATCAAACGACAAATGAGTCATAAGTGATAAGTTGATCAAAGTTTTCAAACTTTGTTGAAAATTTGTTATTACATCCGACTCTACCAATCGCCGAAAATTGTGTTCGCTCTTCATTCGTACTAATAAAATTATCTATAAAAATCCTTATACAGTGAAACCTCGGTTCACGAATTTAATTCGTTCCTGAAGGTCGTTCGTAAACCGAAATTATTTTCCCCATAAGAATTATGGCCGGTTCCATTATTGCGATGTTACTTTAACAACGGTGTCACTGAGTGGTTTTAGGGAAATTCTGTTCCACCAATCATTGTTAAGCCTAAAGGCCTGTTTTCACTTATGTTTCCACTGAATGCGCTGTGCTCGACTCACAGTGCGTGGCGTTTAGCACACTTGTGGAAACATGAATCTGCACAGACAAATAGTGCGCTGTCCGCTTTATGCTGATATCTAGCGGTAGTAGATATTTCTGCTTTCTGCTAACGCACATCCAAGATGGCGGCTCACATCTGGACCTGTCAAACAAAATACGCGAATACATATCGCTATATAGATCGTTTGGAATATGTTACTAGACGAAAAAAGAAACTTTTATAACTGAATGAAGCAAATAATAATAATTTTTCTATCATTTCTGTGGACATTTGGTAATGAAATTATTTTACAACCTGTAACAGAACTAATCGACTTTCCCAAGAGAGATTGCTGAAGAGTTGAAGAGGAACTTCTGAATGTTGTTAAAAAGTAGATAAATAACATTTTAAATTCTGTTAATGTTTCATGTCTGATTTCAATTTATTAAATCAAATTATTAATAATATTAATTTATTTTTTAGTATAAAGATAATACAACTATTACAACAAATATTTAAAAATCAGTGACTAACATGATTATGCCAACATATTGCTCCTGCAGGCGAATTAAAAAATCATTTCTAGTTTCCATTCTATGCTAAGCTCAAGGTCATCGCTCAAGGTTAAGCTGCAGTAAGAGGGAAGTGGAAACATTTTAAGCAGATTGTGCGCCGCGCATTTGCCGTTGATTATTTGCGCTAGAGCATTTTTTCGTCCGCTCGGAGTAAGTGGAAACAGGCCTTAACAGTGATGTCAATATGTAACATTGGTATCGACTACTGTTGAGATCGATGTCAGAGTACTTAAACACAGCAAAATCTATTTTAGTTCCAATATATCCGTTGAGTTATGCTAATAATAAAAATAAGGACTATAAAAATAAGCGGAGTAAGTGGAAACAGGCCTTAATAGTGATGTCAATATGTAACATTGGTATCGACCACTGTTGAGATCGATGTCAGAGTACTTAAACACAGCAAAATCTACTTTAGTTCCAATATATCCGTTGAGTTATGCTAATAATAAAAATAAGGACTATAAAAATAAAAAAAATATGAATATCTGAATTTAATAATAGTGAATTTTATTTGCTTTTTAAATTACAAAATTATAATTATACGTGCGAAGTAATTAATCATTTTGAAATAAGTTGTTAATACTATATGCATGAATAATAGCTTCATGCTGGTCTTCTTAAAAATAGTATACAGGGTAATTGTGCAGTATCACTACTTTTGTCATAGGAGTTAAAATTTGCTCACGTGACCGGAAATGACGTCATCTGGGGACTTAATCTGACCTCCGCTAATGGTACATGCACAAAAAAATCAAAAGTAAAAAACTAAAAAAACAGGCTAAATTAAAATACCGTGCCTCGTCTACCGTCGGGTCGCCGCTGCGCTGCTACTGTCATGGCGGCGACCCGACGGTAGATGAGGCATGGTGTTTTAATTTGGCCTGTTTTTTAGTTTTTTACTTTTGATTTTTTTGTGCATGGACCATTAGCGAAGTCAGATTAAGTCCTCGATGACGTCATTTCCGGTCACGTGAGCAAATTTTAACTCCTATGACAAAAGTAGTGATACTGCACAATTACCGTATACAGCAGATCGTAGATTATATGAATTAATTTTTCAAAGTAACTGTGCATTTTCCAAGATATACGGTTATTTTCGAGATAAATCTTTACTAATGAATCGTATATTTTCATTTTTCAACAAATATTCGGGAAGATATTTATAATAAATATAGCAATCTCACCTTTAGTAACAAACTATATATCTCGGAAAATTCACCATCTAAAATTATTTTGAATTATCAGATTAACGATGTCGTTTACTTTCAACAGTAGCCATCTTGGCTTGTCACGTGTTGTTGTAGCGTCTTTTCTTACTACGTGCTTTAATTTGACTAAAAGCATTTTACCGGGAACATGAACAACAATCGTAGTGTCAGCTCTTCGTTGTCAGTAAATATCGCTAACAAAAGTCGTGGTGGAACGATCTGTTGTTACACTGACAATGTCGTTTACTGACAGTAGTGTTATACGATGTTGGTGGAACCGACTCTTAATATAAAATGGATTAATCCGTTCCTGGACCCCAGATGATGGCTTATTTAAACTTTTACAACAGTACTTTGTGCACAAGTTCTTAACACGAATCAATGGAAACCATTAAATCTATCACAAAAAAGATAAACACAACACTAAGAAGAGGAAACCATTAAATCTATCACAAAAAAGATAAACACAACACTAAGCGGATCAAATATAGACGAAAACTTAATTTAGTTTTACTATACCTGAGGAGAGCTGATGGCGTAAGTGGAAGATGGTGAGGAAGTGAAATGTTGTTATTTGGAAGAGGAGTCTTCGATTCTGCTTCAGAATCACCGGGCTTTTGTCTCGGTAAAATGTTGTCCAATGGGATTTGGTTATGTCTACGTTTTAAAATGTTTCTGAAGTGACACATGGGGATCATTGAAAATGTTTATAATGACGGCTCGCGTATTCGTAACTCGAGAGACAGTACGTCATCCGAGACGCTTTGTGTTCGGATAATTTATTCGTAAACCGAATTCTTCGTAATCCGAGACGTTCGTGAACCAAAGTTTGACTGTACTTTAGATGAAAAATGTAAAATGGCATCAGTTACCTTTCAAGGTCGTGATATCAATGAATCTGATTCTAATTTTTCACTTTAAAATTGAATTTTCTTCACTTAAAAACTGGAACTACTTAATGTCGTCTCTTTTCAATGATAAAAAATCAAAATTTTAATAAATCTGTAAAATAATCTCATCATTCATCACTCTCTCATCTTTATCTTAAGATATTGAACGCTCTTCATTTTTAAATGGATAAATTGATTTATGTTACTTTAAATTCAACTTTCGAAGTCCGATCATCCTGCTAAATTTTATAAAATTCAATGAATCCCAACCATACAGTTGAACTTTCGCCATTTTTCAAGTATATAAAACATTCGTTTCTATTGGTTGATCGCTTCTTTCGCGTCTGGCGCACCGTATTGTTCGCGCCTGCTGACTGGTCGAAGTTCAACTTTTTCATCTCCTTTCGCGCGGCTATGCGCGTTAACTCGAGCAGTCGCACAGGAAAAGTTAAGGCCGTGACACATTGAACGCGACGCGAAGCGAAGCATAAGAAAGCAACTTCGCGCGGTTACGCGCGTACAGTGTGTCTTGGACTAGCTTTTCCCGTGCGGCTGCTCGAGTTAACGCACGCAGCCGCCCGAAAGGAGATGAAAAAGTTGAACTTTGACCAATCAGCACACGCGAACAATATGGTGCTGCCATACGCGAAGAAAGCAATCAACCAATAGAAACGAATTTTTATATACTTGGAAAATGGCGAAAGTTCAACCGTATGGTTGGGATTCAGATATAGAATTTGTTTTAGAAGTACAAAAAAGACCATGCCTACATGACATGAAATTAAAAGAATACCGAAAATATACGATCATTTCTTTTTAATTACAAATCAACTGCACTCCGCAAACGACCTCTATTGGTAAGTCCATGAAACATGAAAAATAACTCGACTGCAATGTAGACAGGCTGCGGCGCAGTGCAACGCGAAGCGAAGGATGCAAATTAAAAGAACACCGAAAATATACGATCATTTCTTTTTAATTACAAATCAACTGCACTCCGCAAACGACCTCTATTGGTAAGTCCATGAAACATGAAAAATAACTCGACTGCAATGTAGACAGGCTGCGGCGCAGTGCAACGCGAAGCGAAGGATGCAAATTTTTCTATCATCTTTGCTTCGCTTCGCGTCACGTTCAGTGTGTCACGGCCTTTATAGTCTGTTCAGCCTAACCTTGTGCATGATCTTGGAGGCAATCCGCGTAAAGTAGTTCCGGAAGTAGTTACTGTTTTCTAAGAAAATACAGTTAATAATTTTGTTATATTACTTTCATTAAAACAAGTCAAAATAATAAGGGTTTTTAGTAGCAAATTATTCGTTTTATTTTCAAAAAATAAATATCGTTGGTTAGGAATACTTGTTATTGGCTGAAATATAAGCTGGGAAAAGAAAAAGCATAGAAGAAAATGTGATAGAACCATTAATGTTTTCAATAAATGGCTCAGACGATGAAACGGACAGTAATGACGAATGGGAATCTTCGTAGCATGCTTATTGACATCATCGCCTACTCAAAACAGACAAAAATTTCCCATCATCATCTGAGCTGTCTTATTAAACGGCTGTTTTCAGAGCCATTAACTTTGGAAAGTGTTGGCCAAATGTACTGTACAATATTTCAGATTGAATTTTTTTTTTTTGTGATATTTTACAGATTACACTTTTGGAACTTATAAATTGTATTATGACATTCACATATCCAAGTCAACACGGATACGAGACGAGTAACGCAGAAGGATACTTCGTAGAGATGAGACAGCCGGATTGCCTCCAAGGTTAGGCTGAACAGACTATAGTCCAAGACATACTGTACGCGCGTAACCGCGCGAAGTTGCTTTCTTATGCTTCGCTTCGCGTCGTGTTCAGTGTTTCACGGCCTTAAGTTCGGTAAAGCTTGTTTTGAATGGGTTTCTGATAACGATTTACGTTATTTTGGGTTAGTAAATTATAGAAAAATAACACTAAAGCATTATAAAAAGCGCAAAATTTATTTTTATCGAATTAACTTTGTTACTGTCTTATATTAATTTATCTAAAAATCGATTGCAGGCAGATTATATAATCGAGCGTACCGATTACATACGGCATTGATTAATGTTTAATTTTTAAAAAAATTCATAATATTGAACACATTAAAGAACTACTAACTGAATATACTTTTTGTGGAGTGCCAGACTTCATAAAAAAACGTAAAATTAGTGATAAATTGTTCCAAATTGTTAACTTTTTACCATTTAACTATATTATAATTAATTTTTTCCTCACACACTCGTATTCATTAATTTTAAACAGTTTTAAAGACATCGTCCCGTACACATTACAAAAATAACTATAAGAAGTATGATGTATTATCGCACACTCGTGTTTATTAATTTTAAACACTTTTAAAGACATCGTCCCGTACACATTACAAAAATAACTATAAGAAGTATGATGTATTATTGGTTCGAAATTAGAAACTTATAAAATTGAATAAATTCTCAAAGTTTAAATAATAAAATAAATTTAATTGACTGAACTACTTACACACTGTACTGAGTTTTTTTATCGATAAATTTTTAAAAATATTATCTAATTTTCTTCATTCGTACCTTATTTTATTCATAAGACTTGCCATCAATAAAAAAAATGTCAAACATATCGTTGGATGGCTAAGATTTCATATAGAAAATCGTGTTTTCTCCGATCTCGTATAATGAACAAAAAGTTATGAAAGAAATAAAATTCGGAGAAATTTTTTACATCTTTAGAAAGACAATAAAAAAAAGTAATAAATTGTAAAATTAACAAAAAATTTAAATGAAAATTAAGCGAAATTTCGTGAGATTTTTTAATCGATAATTTTTTAAAATTATTATCTAATTTTCTTCATTCGTACCTTATTTTATTCATAAGACTTGCCACTATCAAAAAGAAGTTATGAAAGAAATAAAAATTCGGAGAAATTTTTTACATCTTTAGAAAGACAATAAAAAAAGTAATAAATTGTAAAATTAACAAAAAATTTAAATGAAAATTAAGCGAAATTTCACTTTTTTTAATTTTTGCTAATTAATTAGGTTTAATTTGTAAACAATCGCAGACCATTAACATCGAATCTCCACTCGGATTTCAATAAAAAAATCGAGTTATCGAGAGTTGACTGTATGTACAATTTTATATTCTACTCATTATCTACAGGGGCGAATGTGAGGGGCCACTTTTCCGTAAACCGAATCAACATATTTTTAAAATATTTTTTGACAACGGGAAATGACGTCACAAACTTTCACGCATTACATCTTTTAAACGGAGCCTCAAATCAAAAAAACACGACTAGACTTTTTTACTCGAAATTTTATCTTCTATCAGTCTGTAAATTCTGGCATAATCTCTTTTAATGACTCTGTATATGGGTGAATCAAACAAGAATTCCAATTCTGCAAACTTTTATCTGATCTTCTAGAAGCGGCAGTTAGAAAATAAAATATTTAAGGATTATTGCATCGAAACAAATCCAATATGCATCCAACCCAAGATGAATAAATTGCTATTATCATTTTTTTAAAATATCGTTCATAAATTAACTCATATTTTATATAAAAAAAAAATCCAACTTACTTTATGGGATGATGTCGACGGCAATACAAATAGTAAACTATTGACTTTAGGTATCGTCCGTATAAGCCCGACTCCAAATCGATCTAAGAAAGAAATCCACTTTAATATATGCTGTTGGATGATTAATAAGCTATATTTAATGAATCATCTTAACTGTAAGGTTTGTCAGCAAATCTTAACAACAGCGTTTAATGAGACTCATTATATCTTGTTTTCGCAAATCTTCACCCTTTTCCTTTGTCTCTCTATGAATTTTCGAAAAAGTTTTCTCATCTTAACTTTATAAACAAAATAAAAACACTGTAAACAAGTGACAATGTTTTATGATATACAGTATTTTTATGTATAAAGTGTTTCTAAAACGTGTGGAAAATTTAAATCACACATGCTACGCATCAAAAACAAAGCAAAAAGTCCATATTTTCTTTCGAGATAACACAGAGTGTAAAACACAATTTAATAGGCCTATTAGTCTCATGACGAGTCCAAACTGTAGGCACTAATTTATGGGGTGCAAGAATTAACAAAAACATCATTTTTGAGACAAACAAAAAAATAAATTTAAATTATGGTCGAAAAAATGAATCAGCAAAACTGTTATAAATACATGCATACATGTACCCAGAAATTTTCTGCTGTAGCTGTTTTAAATTTGAAGGCAAAATATCTGTTACTCTCTTTATCTGGTGCATTAACACAAGATGTGATTGGTTGCATTCGTACGTTTAATATCTACATATTTACAGGAAGTACAGATCGTGGTACAGTAGCACGATACACTTAGGGTAAGTTCGGAAATACTAACCGGTCAGTTAGTACGGTTGCGGTGACATACGTCATCGATAATCTTCGTTCCAGGTTTATTTGTGAGTACGAGAATAGAAAATCGGTTACATTCAACAAGATGGCAACCGATAAACAATTGATATTAATTATCGCAATAATTTTAATTGATATCAATCATTGAATCATAATTGAAACAAATGAGATTTCACAGTTTCAAAGTTAAATGATTTATAATCACATTTCTGGCACTGAAAAATAACTGTGCCAGCCATCTTGGTATGTTGACGTCACCTGCAACCGAGCTCAAAAGCCGGTGAGAGCG